>JAQGBT010001967.1:0-27221 GCA_034698585.1 Disparrhopalites patrizii | reverse complement strand
CGTTGGGTAATATGTGTCTTATTTGTGCATACATATAGAGAACAAATAAACTAACTAACTAACTAACTAACTAACTATATTATTCACCTGAAAAAGACATGTATTTATAGGTACTTGATAGGCAGGTATGTTTTGCCAATTTTTAAATGGCAAATGAGTGAATAATCCAAGTTAATTGTATGTAAATTATTTGTAGTCTTTTTTGGGAGGAACAATGTTTAATTGTCTTTGTAATTATCCTTATTTTTTAATCGGCTTCAGATTACACTAGGACATGTCACAGATGTGTGTGGAGCATGAATGAAGGGGACAAGATGAAGAATTGCTCTTGTCAGAGCAATCCCTCTAAATCCGATGAGTGCGTCGATACATGGAGCTCGGGCTTGGACAAAACCGAGGAAGAGGATTATGATTGGAATGAGGATTTCCAGGATCCAACAGCATTGGAAGTACCTGTTGGTAAGGGCTACGCATAACAATTAAAGTGAAAAATCTGGTTACTGTTACTTGTCTTTTCTTTTAACATGTTGCATGAAAATGTAAAGCTCTGGCAGAGTATTCTTAAGAAATTGGCAAGTTTCCAGTGCAAGCCATTTTTTGTTCATTATTGGTATTATTCCTATGATTGATGGAATAGGTACCATTGAAAAGGCAGCCCTGGACGTGAGTATTGATGTGAAAAATTTGTTGGGTCAGTATGGCAATTGTGTAATCCGACCTCGACGGGTGTGTGCGGAGGCTTTCATCACGAACAAGTTGACCAAGGAGAAATTCATCGTCCGATACTTCCAGAGGGTTTGTGACAACAACCCGAACAGGATTGTTTGTACGAAACGACCTTTTGTCCAAGGCAACATCACCTACCAATTCCTTTGTACTTGCAATAGTGATTTTTGCAATAGTAATGAAATTAGGGAGGGGAGCAGGAAGAATGGCGTTAGTTTACTGGGACATTCCCACGCCACCATTACAGTCCTTGTCTTGTTGGGAACTGGAAGAATTATTTCATTGTTATGAACAATGACCCTAAAAAAAATTCCGGATACTAAATACCAGAATAAGGATACCAGAAAGGATACCAGAATAAGTTAGAAGCATTTGTTGATAAATATCCTTGTTGTTTATAGTTTTGGCTAAGCGCCCATTATTTGTTTTGGTCGAAAATTACTGTTGTAATTAATATGCAACTGTGGTCCCAGAAGTACTAAGATGACCATGAGGTCCCTGGTGCCATGAGTATCATTACACAATGTCAAAAGCTAAATGTGAAGGAATACAGAAAGACCATCACGTTTTTTAAATACCCTCCCGTTCATCTGCCGGGAGATTTACTTGTGTAATTTTATTCATATTATTTTACAGTATAATTATTATACGTGAATTACCTTACACGAACTTCGGTTCCAAACAGTTGGTAGTATTTGAACCAAAATATTGATTTTTTTTCAACACAATAAAATCACAAAAAAAAAAACAAAAATAAATAGATACTCATTAAGTTAACTTACTCTCCTGTAACAATAATACTTAGCAAATAGAACATAATGAAAAAAATCTGACATTTCAATATTTTCCGATGTGTTAATTAAGAAGCATGTCACTTAAATATACATACTAGAGTTTTATAGAGTGAAATATGTTTCTTAATTTACGCTCTCCTTTCCGTATTTATAGCAACTACAGCAAAGTAATACTAACAATAATTTCCTGACATGTGGTTGATTTCTCTTCCCCAGGAAATTTTTTCTACAAATGTGATGATATCTGGCAGACACACAATTATCAAGTGTAAATAGGCTGGTGTGGTACTATAATAGCTCATATAGTCCACAAGTCAATAACAGCACGATAGATCGAAATACTAAATTAATTAATAGCGATATAAATAAATATTTGCTGCTTATCAGAATTTGGACGAGGTACGTAGGTGATGACAATGATAATTCAATATAATACATATTACATGTTTTTTTAATACAAAAATACTATCAGGTTCGGCAAATACTGAAAAAGACGTTTGTTGAACCTTGGTAAATTGATTAGGGTCTACCTAGCGCTTAGAGGCTATAATTTAAATTATAGCGAGGGCAATTTTTTGCAACAAGAACGGCAAGTAACGAGCGAAATATCATTACTTTGCCCCAACAATTGAATGCAAATATTTTATTCTATTAATATTAATATGTATAATAGACATGAATAACGTTTATAGTTTACGAACTAGTATCATATGCACAGTTTCTCATAGTGCTTAAATTCCCTATGTATATTGAAACTGTTGTTGTTAAACCTCACATGGAAATACATAATATAAGAATATATAGATTACAGTTACGAAAAAAAATATAATGTCACACCATTACACAATTACAACTAGTATTTGGTCCAGTAGTATAGCAATAGCTTACAAGGTGCTTAACATTTATTTAGCATAATAATAATACTTATTTGAATTATTTAAGCCAATATACCTACACATTTAAATGCATATAAATTATCCATTTATGTTACCGTATAATACTAAACATTTTTTTACTGTGAAAAAGCTGCTACAAGGGAAGAAACAGCTGACTTTATACTTTGCTTTTAGGTATGTAAATACAGCACTGCAACAAATGTGCTACACAAGGGCACGGAAGCGAGAAAGACAAGCGAGGACATTAGCACTTAGCACGAACATTTTAATTTGTCTTTCCTAAAAAAAAATGATCGCCATCTTTCTCTGGGTCTATATAATTTACACGGAACCAGAAAAAAAAAGTTTAATAAAACCCGTGTGAAAGGGTGACACAGGCATCCATTAAGGAGAGAAACATGGTTTCTTTTACCCCAATTTCCCCAATACACTTTACTTAATACGCAAAGAACGCTGCTTGTTCATGTTTGTCAACATCAAAGATATGTAGGAGGTTAATAAGTCATCCATTTTGTAACCTAATGACGTCTCACATAACAATTTGGAGCCACGAACTAAATTCCCGATAGTCATATGGAAGTACGTATTTCCGGAGGACCAATTTGAAATCTTGGTGAAGGGATGCGTCACTAGAAGTTCCTGTAACACGGTCACATTTAAAAAACAAATATTTTGCGTTAGTTTGAATTATTCACAATTTGAATTGTTTTCAAAATTTATTTTTGCCACTATTTCGTGCTAGAATATTGGTAAAGGTTTGTATTTTTTTTTAAATCATTATTGATCGTTTTTTTTTTTGAATTTTTTGTTACCTTTGTTTGGGGATGAATAAGACTCACACCCTGTTTATTAATTGCGATGAGTAGGAGTTCTGGATAACTTGGATCCGTCGTTTGCTTGACTTCAAAAAATGCCGAACCGAAGGTTGGCCAACGGTAAATTATTTTTAAGAAATTTATTTTTGCTTCTTCCACACTCATTCCTGTTACATTTAAAGGGAATAAAATTGTTTTTAAAACATGTAAAAATGCAGGTATAACATGTTTCCTATAATATTATGAAGTTTGCATTACCTGAATCTTGATTATAAGCGTTGGTGATAGCTCGTTTCCAGTCATTCGTGCTTTGGACTTTGGCCAGATCTCCCGGGACAAGCTCCCTAAGAATTTGCCTGTAATAATATAAAACAATAATAATATAGAGTAACGGATTGTCAGCATATAGGACAGAAACGTAAGTTGATGGCTTCAATTATTATGATGTCATTGGAGACAGAAAAAACGTACGGTATTGACTGCAGCTCTTGCTTGTCATCTTCAAACTTAACACGGTATATTAGTGCTGCTAATTTGGTTGATTCTTCCTTACCACATTTATGGTACCCTGTAAAAGTACATATTACAATGGTCTCATTCGCCTCATTTACTAATACGAAGTAAAGTGATCATCGTACTTCGTACTTTAAAAACAATGAATAAATACGTAATAAAAACCGGGAGACTAACCTCTTAAATATTTGGGTAATTCTTGATAATAATGGAAAATTACATCCGCCATTCTATCCTTGCCAGGAACGGTGTTACTCCACAATTTCCTCATGAAGAACACTTGATAAGTAAACTGCGGGATAGAACCTGTTACCAAAACAAAGCATTAAATTTTTAGTCACCTTAAAAACAAAATCAAATTGAATTGGAAAGTAAAAAAAAATATTACTCATCATTAAAAATAAGAACAACGATTTTAGCTGTAAATTACCATCTCGCGTGGGTCTAGCTCTCTTAATCCAGTCAGTCAAGTGTCGAACAAAGTCGAAGAAGAAGTCCCCTTCTGGGACGGAAATGACCTTATCAGCAATTTTAACGAAAAGACTGAAACCTTCGGAATAGCGGAGGGTAAGACGGTCGGCAATATCTTGGCAAAATTCTTTGGCTCGTGTGGAAGAGTCCACTTCAAAAGCTTCATCCGTGTCATCCGGGAAGTAGACTTTGTGGAAGATTTGTGTGGTTTTGTGTTGAATGGCTTCAACTTCCACCTTGTAGGACCGGACATTTACCAATGGTTAGGACACAAACGTATACGTTTTAAAATTAAAATAATAAAACTGAGTATTTTCCCTGACTCTGGCAAAAGTCTGGGAAAAGGGAGAAAAAATCCCGCTTTTTACCTGGTGAGGAGGATACTTTCTCTGTCCCACTTTAAGCGTTTTCTGAAGTCTCTGCAAGGAATCCTGGGCGATGGGATGACGTCTTGTTCTCAGAAATTGAGTCAACTCCTTCAGGAGCGTCTGGGAGCAGGCAAAGAGACCAGTCGCCAGCCACATGAGCTCCCAGCCACGTTCCTCACTGAATTTATTCCGGTTGTCCGTCAGCTGCTTCATTACTTGACAATAAACCTCATCTCGAAGGATTTCCTGAAGGGTTACAAATATTCCTCAATTTTCATTCCTCAAAACAGAATCATCAATAAGTACATAAGCAATTACTGGACATTCATCCCAGCAATCCCGGTTAATAATTAGGATGGCAATTCCCAAGTAAAAATATTTTTGGCAAACAAAACAAACTGTATAGCTAACAATTGGATGAATTCCCTACCTGCTTAAGTGGTGCATCGAAGATTTGGTCAGTGAGTTCATTGCCGATTTTGGACCTTTTATGGGGAACGTCCCCCATGTATTTGAGGATGGATGTGAAGATGAAGCTAGCGTCATCCACCAATCCTTCTTTATTTTGAAGTTTTTTCAGCAACGGTTGACGGATCGGCTCCCGGGAATGTCTCCAGAGTTCATCCCGACTCGCTCTCCTGGCTGAGGACAAGGTCAACGTTTTCGAGATGGTCCTCTTGGGCGGGGGTCGGAAATGCTCAATGGAGTATTCCTCAAGCGTGTGTGGCTTCTCTTTCAACGTGTCCACTCCGTTTGTGTAGGCCGTGATCAAACGACGTCCGCCTTCCTCCGATTTAAACAGCTCCAGAATGTCCGTCGGCGGCTTCGTCGTCGTGGGCAGGACATACACCGTCTCCGCCGGGAAATCTCCTCTGTCGTCCGTTCTCTCACACCTATTTTTGTATGGGGGAAATACCACATTTTTTTAAAATCTCCAAATACTAAAATTAATTCAGGTGTTGTGTCCCATGTTTTTATACAAACTGTAATCAGGGTTGTTCTTACCTTCCAACGCACCAACCAGAAGTCATAACAGTCTCGCCGCAGTTGTCATCCTCTAATACTATAAGATCTCCTTTTAGGAAGGACAAGAAGCTGGAACCTTCATCTATAAACATTTAACAAACACCCAGAATTATTAAATTGATTCGGGCTTTAAAATAAAGAAGCTTCAGAGGAAGACTATGATTATGTTACATGCCGAAGAGCACTCACTTGGAGGTTTGTAGTCTTGTAAGGCAATCACGAAGTTCGAACGTCTTTTCAATCCGTCGAGAAAAAAGTCCACTAAATCCTGGATGTCCTCCGAATTCGGGCTTTGGAATGTGAACTCTTCACCCACGCGAATGGTGGACAGTGTGAATGTTTGAACGAACATTTTATCACTTCTACAAATTCGTAAAGCAAAACAAGATGCTGAATGTCTTAATTGTCCTTAAAAAGAGAGCAAAACAAGGTGTCACAATGATGTTTGTTAAAGTAAATCTTACTTTTCAGCCCGAATGTGGGTGATTTCAGGGAAACTTAGCTCCAGAAGAACTTGCTCCTGATCATCCACCACGTAGATGCCGGTCCAGTTGATGGCCAAGATGACATCGTTCTTTGGCAAATCGGGACCAGAGTAGCGGAATGCTTCGTAGAATCGCGAGAAGAGAAGGGGCCATTTAAATTTTGCGTAGGCAACAATGTCCTCCTTCACACGCAGCACATCTGTCCTCTCTTTGGTGTGTAAACTCTGTAGAAATTTATTACAAATTATTTTCCATGTTGAGAGTTCGGATAAATGAAAAGGATCACATGCCCATTAAATAGATGTAGACTCGCAACGATTTTTTTTACCCTTCTAAATGCTGTAGAAACCAGTTGCGCCCATTTTTCCAGGGCTCGGTCAGAATTATTTAGACTAAAATCCGGAATGTAATTCGTCAAGGCCGTATTCAATTGCTCAGGTTGCATGTCCGTCCCATGATCTACATAGTACTGCTGCGCCGCGATCATGGCCAAATCCTCCTCTTTGTCACATCTGTACTCCCCAAATTTAATGCCACGAACCACTTGTTGGTAAATGAGGTTCGTAGCCACGGGGTCTTCCGTTGGGTCATGCCAAGGAGAAAATATTTCCTGGGAAAAATAACATCCAATATTACCTTTATTGTCAAGATGGATTGATAATGAAAGAAATGTAAATTGTATGTGAGTTCGTACCTTTCGGAAGAAAAGTCTCCAAGGGGCGTTCCGCTCCTGGGCCCCTTGCTCCTTGGCGTACTGCTCACATTGAGAAATGGCATCCATGACGTGTTCATTTCCGCTCCCCAAAGAGGACACCTTGTCAAATAAGGCAATGTACAAGCTGAAGCCAAATTGATCCTTCAAACCAATCTTGTCCGCTAATTGTGTACACAATTCTCTGGATGTGGTGGCAGAGTCCGCTAACAAATTCTTCGTGTTTCCATCCATGAATGTTATGGGGAGGATGATGGGCTTTTTACTCTTTGTTGCCTGGAATTTTGAACCAGATATATTTATTAATAGACAAATACATGGGCCGATGAAGCACTTTTATATTTAAAAAAAAAACAATTTGAAAATAAATGTAAGTGAAACAATTTGTACCTGAAGTTCCAACCAACTTGGTGGTTGATTTCTGGTGCCGTTATTAAAAGTCCTCTTGAGTCGCTCCTCGCAGTACGGAGCGTAGCCGGGTGGTCCTTCCCGGATGAAAGCACGAAGGTGCTTCACGAAGCGTTCGGACGGAGCAAAGCAACCCACGCAAAGTGAGAGGAGAATCCAACCTCTCGCATGTGATGACTTGGACGGGTTATTAGTGAGTTGCTTACAAATTTGGCAATATATTTCATCCCTGTAAATCAATTTACACATTATTATTTGCTCAGGAACAATCTTTCAAAAATTATTTTGAAAAAATAATTATTTATAGAATTTATAGAAATTATGTCCAAAATTTTTTTCAATAATGTTCAAAATTAAGTCCAACATTTTTTCCAATATTTTTATATCCAAATTTTTTTTATACCTGAGTTCAGCACGGAGAATTCCATGCCCAATGATAAAATGGAGCTTCTCCAAGTTGGATGTGGGGCGTGACTCGAGCCAGGACTGGTAGGAATCTGCGGCGGAGTCATCCCCTTCCAGTCGACGTCTCACGTCATCCCCAAGCTTATTCTTCCTTTTCAAAGTTAAGGAAACTAATTTGTGACGAATGGATCGGGGCTTCTGTTTCACGTTGTAGCCATCCTATTCATAAACAAATAATCGGCATTAGTCATTAATTAATTTATTTTATTTATTTATTTTCCAGGAATTATGCCCAAACAAAAAGTTCGACAATAAAAGTGGAAATTTATTCTGTAATTGTTTTTTTATTCTGAAATGTTTTATTATGAAATTAATTTGTTTATAAAACATGTAACGTACCACATTGTCCAATCCCAGCTCTTGAAATTCTTTGGATCTGGCAAAATTCCGGCCTAAGGTGGCTGTGACTTTGGACATGACGGAGGTTGTATCCCGCTCCATGGAATGATAGCGGGGTTCCGGTAAATCCCCCATGAAGCGCAGGATGGTGATCCAAAGGGCTTGGGCAGCTAGCTGATCCGCTGGGGTAGTGAGAGGGAGGAGGGATGACTTCAATGGACGTCTGGAATACATGTGATTCACATTTCCAGAGAAATATGTGGCGGCGAATTTTTGGAATTTATACTCCGATAAGTCTTCATGATCTGTGGGGCCAAAGTCTTGTGGAACTGGCATATCATCGTCAATATTCTTGAGGTCGGAAATGACCTGGAATGTACCGACAAAAATAAAAGAATTATGAATGAAATGAATCAGGATGGGTAGAATTAAAAGTTCGTCAAAAGGATGTTCAAGATTACCCCAAATGCATTGGTGGAACGTTGGGGGCCATCGGAGGCATTCGTGGGGAGCAAGAAGTCAAACATCTGATCCACGAGCTGAGAGTCATCCACCGGCTCATCTCTCTTCTGGGCTGCGGCATTGATCAATTGATTCTTCTCCTTCAGCCTCTTATTCTCTTCATCCGTTAACTTCCGTCCACTCTCCGCCAATGCCTTCAGTCTTTCCCGGTAATTCATCTCCGCAATCTCCCTCCAATGCTTATTACCCGCTCGCTTCAACTCCCGCTCTTCCTGCTCTCGCAATCGGAGGATCTCCAACTTGTTCCTTTGCTCGAGCTACAAAAGAAGAAAACAGAGTGTCTTATTAATTGGATCCAATTAATTATCAGTAATTTAGAATTTAATAGGCAAAAATACATACTTCTGGCTTTGTACATATTTGTAAATAAAAAAAAAGCTCTCCTTCCAATAACTTACCCTCATCCTGTTGTACATCTTCTGAGCTATCACCCTCCTCATGAAGGACTGAATCTTGATCACAGCCCAGAGTTTTTTGCGCATCTGCCGTCTCACCAGGTAACCTCGACAAGCGGCCTATGTGTGTGCATGAAACATGCAGAAAAAAAATTATTAAAATTATACTTTTTTGTGGTGATGATGGTGGTTGGTGTGCATGGTAATAGGGGAGTAGTAGTTGTTGGTGGTGGTGAAGGGTAATTATACAAGTATTTTAACCGAAAGGTAATTGCACAACAATCATCATATTTTCATTGTAGTATAGTATATACATATACACATTTTTTTCTCTCTCTCTCTCTCTCTCAACTCTCTTTCCTTCGAGGGAATGTTTTCGTATAAAATATGTATATTGACCATAATAATGAATGGTTTGCAAATGGTATAATAGTACTAAAAGAAAAACAAGGGAGAGAGAGAGAGAGAAATAAGAAAGGAAAGGCCTCAAACCTGTAATCCGACTACATGGCCACGTAAATGCTTGAAGCGATGAGCAAGAACTCTGGAACGGATCATGGCTTGAAGCCTCATGTAACCAGTTCTCATCTTCTGATAACGTCGTCTCTGCAAGTAGCCCCGCACCTGCTTCTGAATCAAAATCGCAGCTGCCCTCATTCTTATGAATTTTCGCCGGTAAAACCTATATCATGCATGGGACAACCAAAAAGGGAGTATTAGAACAATTAAATCATTCATTAAAGCCCACACACTTTTTTTGTGCATCTACTAAACTCATCTTCCTTATCCATATACATATGTATATGCATTTAAAACTACTCAGGCTCATGCCCAAACATGAAATGAACATCCTTGAGAGATGCATGTATATACTGAGACTTGCATAAACTACAACCTTTGAAGAAATGCATTTATCTCAATTGCATAGATTACAATACAATAAAAAAAATGTTGGGAAGAAGTGTAATTTTTTTTTAGAGAATACAATTGAACTCACCATGCTTTGATGTTTCTTTGTAAAATGAGGATCTTCTTCGTGAGCACCCGATCCCGCTCCTGCTCTAAGAATAGATCATGAGCATCCTTGAGGAAGACTTTGGTCTTGCCCAATTGGTAGTCACTCTTCCCTAGAACGGCTTGACAAATCCTGGATGTGGCCGCCCGGCAGTCCGTCTTATGGGAGGGCGGGATGCCACTGATGAGGAACCTGTACCTCTCCACGAATTCCCGGAAAGTGTGCCGAATGGGGTAGCCAGCCCGACGAATCCGGATCGTCTCCATCATCCCTGAATAACGCAATTGTCGGCAACAAAGCTCGCGGTCAAACATCTGTTTAAATGAATAACCACAGCATTTAAATGACTTTTCCCCTTCAAAACAAATATCAATGTATTTGCAAAACTTTTTTTTTATTGAAAAGGTTAGCAAAACTTACCATGGGTTTCTTCAATTCATTGGGCTTGATGCACCGGATAAAGTACGGGGAGCAATTTCCCAAAGTCTTCATGAGGGAGTCCAGTGACTTTTTGAACTGGCTGGACAGCGTGGGAGCTCGTTTCCGTGTCTCATTGCCCATGGAGATGTCATCGTGGAAGAGCATCTGGAGGAACTTGTTCGTGGAAATCTCGACCAATTGTAACAAATCCCCACTGAATGTGTCCCGATTCTTCTCCAAGAAGCCCCGAGCATCGTAGAAGACAACCCCGGCAAAGTGATTGAAGCCGAAGGAGGCATTGATGTCTGACTTGGGTTTCAAATAGTTACGATTGGATGAATGCGTCTTGTGCAATTTTGCCAACATTGTTTGGTCCGTCCCTGCAAGATAAATGGTACATTAGTTAATTGCGAATGAAATTATGTTTCTCCCTTTTGGGGGAGGGTAGAAGAAAAAAAGTGAAAAATAAGAAGAGAGTTTTTTCCCCGTTGTAAGAAAGGGGAAGTGAAGAAGGAAGTTGAGGGAATTTTGCTCACCCTTGGGGAATCGAGACTCCTCATCAATTAAACTCATGATATTCAGCTGCTTGATTGCAATCAAGTCCAAGGCATCCTGATTGTCAATGAATTCAATGTGACGCCAGGAGATGCCCTCCAAATTGTACTCCTCCTGTTCGAGCTTGAAGATGTGTCGGACGAAGAATTGTTGAAGGTTCTCATTGGCATAATTAATACAGAATTGTTCAAAGCTATTGGTGTCAAAATTCTCAAAGCCGAAAATGTCTAGGACCCCAATGGACGTCACTTGTCCAGCTCGAGGATGATAAATGGCTTGGTTGATCTTCGACACGATCCACACGAAGAGACGGCCGTAGATGCCCTTGGCAAAGGCATCCCGAACGTCCACGGATTGCTCCCGAGACATGGTGGACACGACGGTTTCCCCATGAGCGAAGATCGTCTTGGTTGTGAGGGCCTCAATCAGTGATTTACGATTCACACCCAGCATCCCCGCACTTTGTTCCACGTGGGACGTATCAGAAATCTCTGTGGCGTCCAAATTGTCTGTAATGCAAAACGGGGCCAAATGTAATCACAGGAGTTTTATTACGCTTCTTTCCCTACATTATACAAAGCCTCACACATCATACAATGGCTTTTAAACAGTACGATGCATTCTTTTGGTAGGAATTAAAGACTCACTAATGACGGCAGCTTTAGTTTTAATATTGCCCAGATGCAAGAGGGCGGACAGGACTTTTAAAACTTCCCAAATCTCGGCATCTGAGAACATGAGGACTTTCATGGCGGAGCGGATGTCCGCGAATTCGGCGGTGTCATCTCTCCCATCACAAGTGATACATTTCCCTCCGGTTAAGTACCGGAAGTCAGAGGCTTCCTTCAGCTGCAACTTGCTCTTCTCTTCCCGGGTGAGGCCGGCCAACATACAGTAGAAGATGTGATAATTCCTCTCATCCATATTCTGTGACACGATCCTGGACTTCTCCAGCAAATACTGCTCAATCTTTGCCCCCTCAATCACACCCGATTTGTTGAAGTGAATGTCAATGTATTTGCCGAAACGGGAGGAATTGTCATTGCGGATGGTCTTGGCATTTCCAAAGGCTGTTGGTATACAGTCATAATATCGTTACTTTTTGTTTCTCCCTTCAATTATTTGCAACATATATTAGACATTTGCTTTTCCCTCCTTATACATGACTATCTCTTTTTTTTTTTATTAGCAACAATATTAATAACAATTCCAATATGTACAAAAAATACGAGGTATTTTTCATTATCTGCGGATTGACCACGAAAGGGAAAATGTATTGAATTCAAAGTTCTCATGGACACATATGGATGATAAGAGATGATCGATGAAACTGTTAACTTCCCATTGCTCTCACCTATTAATCTAGACAGATGTACTTTCTTTCTCTGTGTAATTTACTCAGAGGATGATCAGAGCATATTCTAATATACATATGATCTTTTGGTAATTACTGCATTGTAGTTTTACTTTCATGCTTTATCATTCTCTGTCACCCATTCTTTTTCTCTATCTGTCTCGTGGCCATCATAGTTAAACCTAACGCTTGTATCAAGCTATCAAGCACCATTGGTGAGAAAAGTATTCATTAAAAAAATTCATTCTATATGAAATGTATATATTCGTGTAAACGTCACAATCTACGCAATCTTGTGAATAAAATTCCAGGGAATTGCATATATAGTCGTGACGAACCAAAGTGGAACTACTGACCTTCCAAAATGGGATTAGCCTCCAAAATCTGTTGTTCTATCCAAGAATGTTTGCCACTGATAGCGGCCAAATACTGTAATATTAATTTGGTGCTCTCCGTCTTCCCCGCCCCGCTCTCCCCACTGATGACGATGCACTGGTCCTGGGCATATCTCTTCATACTGGCGTAGCTGTTGTCCCCGATGGCGAAGATGTGTGGGGGCAATTCCCCGATTTTCTTGTCTTTGTACAATTTTATTTGCTCTGCCGTGTAGATGGGGAGGATTTGGTAGGGATTCACCGCCACCAAAATCGAGCCGGTGTATGTCTGTTCAGGGGTAATTAAATTAATAGAACTATCAACATCTGTAAAAGCATCATTGTATTTTCCTAGATGTACAAGAATTGTTTTCATCCAATAAATCATCCAGTAAATTTGATTACTGGCATTCTCTTTTTTTTTTTTTTGCATGATTCTCCTCGCCGTTTTTCCCACGCTTATAGCTCTGACAAGGAAGTAGAAGGTAAGCAAAATCGGATGGGTTATAAGATATAACAATAGCAAAATAATTTCCAGACTTTTTTTGTCTTTCAATTCAAGTGTTTGATTCAGTCCTGACAGAAATCGGGTTTCTTATGTTTCCCTTTATTTTCTGTAATTGCACTAAAAGCCTAAAATGTCCGACACACAAGTATTCCCCATTTCACCTGTAACTACATTCTTTGGGACATTTTTAAAAAAAAGTCTAGCGACAACTTAAACGTGTCGATTCAATCCCACTCAACGAACAAAGGTATAAAGGCGTAATAAATAAATGGACCGTTAATGGCTGCCAATTATTTTTTAAAAATTGGATGGTAAAAAAAATGATTTGAACATGTACTCCAATAATATTGATTGGAACAAAGATTACAATACTGAGGAAGAGGAAAAAACAGTAAATCAAATCCAAATGATCCGAGGGGAAGAAGAACAATTTGCTAACGTGTGAAAATCATTCCCCTCCAGATGGTTGAATGAGCGTAATGAATAGGAAAAGGGAGGAGGGGGAAGCTTTGGAAATAATTAAGGGGAACAAGTTACTGGGAGGGAAAGTAAAAAAAAGTTCCGCAAAAAAAAAAAAATCATCCTATTAATAATTGACAATATTTCATCATATCATCATACACTTATACGTACAGGAAATTCCAAAGTATCTCTTGTATACAAGAGAATAATAGAAGCAAAAAACGGAAGCCTAAAGCTTAAAAAAAAGGAGTAACGAGCAAAATCAAAGGGAAATGGAAAAAAAGGATTGTAAATCTTCAACCTGAGAAATGCTTCGGCAGCCTAATTGAAAGAGAGAGAGAGAGAGAGAGAGAGGGAAATTTGTTACAAAGATTTTCCCCCTGCAATTCTTTTTCATCAACAAATAAATTCACTTCTTCTCTCGTACCAAAAAATATAAAATGACCATATTTCCATTGAGTATGGAGAAATACCAATAACCCCCGGAAGTTTTTTTTATCTCTTTTCTCCATTTGTCTCACTCTCCTTCCCTTTCAATCAAAATAAACTGCCTATCCCTGGTAAAACAAAGGCTTGAAGAAAAAAATTAATACTAATAATGATTTTTGTCTAAAAAAAAATCCATTGACAAACAGTGTGGCAAAAGAGCCCTGAAGACAAAATAAATTACATGGTACAGTAATAGGAACTGACTCGACGAGGGCGTTTGGAAACCATGTCATTCATAAGGAAAGAAAGCACTGGTCTGGCCCGGTTCTGAGGGATAGGCTCACACATATACATAGGAAAACCGCATCCTCATCTTATTCTCTCACCAAAGGAATGTTCGCATCTTCAAATTACCATCTCCACGTATTTTACTGTGTCCATATTGGGCGATTCCTACAATTAAGGTCCTTTTTTTTCTCCATGGAATGAAGAAGGGAAATTGAGGGAAATAATATAGAGTTGATTCTGGATGCAACGTATTAACTGACATAAGAAGGTATTTTTTTGTCTTTCAAAGAGTACAATTACATGGGTATACCCATATGTGTATGTATACACATTCGGGAATGCATATATACATATATAGAAAATACTTTTTTTTAAAAAAACTTAAAATAAAAAAAATGCATGCTCTCTGGGTTCCTTACTGTTCTTCACTTGTTTTTTTTTTCCTTGCTTTTTTTCCCTATACCTTTTTTTAAAATGAGGATGATTTGAAGCGTGAAGATGTACTTACTTTCTTCATGAGTGTAACCGAATATATTGTGGTAGTGAAATGTATGTAGAGGTCCATGTAAAAATGGACATATGTATATCTATATGTATACTGTAAGGCTATGAAAGAGGAAAGGATAGAACTCACGTATATGAGGTTTTCATTGTAGCGAATGAGGAGATTGCGAAGAATGCCAGCTTCGTGCAAGTCGCCTAAGGAGATCATGTCTTCTACTCCTTGGATGGACGTCGGGTGCATCGCCTTGATCCTCCTCTCGGGCGTCAGCCATAATTCCTTTCAAAAAAATTACACGCAGGTATGCACATTTTGTACATGGAGAGAAATTATTTTGAAGAAGAAGAAGAAGGTGGAGGAGAAGGAGGGGGAAATGAGGTTCTTTTATATGTCTAAGGTAGAAATCTACAACAGTTGTATGGATTTTTTCATTCCCAAATTAATACCTAGACATTCTACTAATTGCTACTTCAAGAATCTGTACGTAATTTACTTTTTTTTCATACCTAAAAAATCTTCAGTTTCTAATTTCTGCTCTTTTTTTTAAAAAAAAAGTCAGCTTATCTTCATTTTTCTTTCATTTTATCCACATTTTAATGCAGGATTCATGTCATTGGACGCTTTTGAGATGTATTTACTTTTAAATGGATTCTATTGCGCTTAAATGGATTCTATTCTATCTAATTTATTGCGGAGAAGAGAGATAATCAAGACGCTGGGACAATGACAGATGACAATGACACGATTGAACATATTTTTGACACTGTAAAATGTATTGCGAATTTCACAGGGCAAAAAAAGAATTTGGGTTTCATTGCTTTCTTCACAAAAATATAGACTTATTTTTGAATCATGAGATAATTAGTCAGTCACGTTTGTCGAAAGAAATATATTGTCGTATTTCATGCTAATATTTTCATTTTGTCCCAAATACTTTTCCGACTTCATCTAATTTTATCAAGATGGTATTTTTGTGACATCCAAAACATGTAAAACAAATTGTATGCAGATGTTGGCAAATACGTCAGGAATAGGAGTCATTTACAATATTTTCCTGGTGTTTTGACCAAATAGTGGATTTAAATAGTGGACAAAACTTTATTCCTAATTACAATCTCAGAGTCTTGAAAACAATTTTCCAGAATATTTCACTTAAAATCCTAAACCTATTTAGGCTAAAATTATAGGCTTTATAGTTTTAAATTGCTAGTAATTGCCCACTTTCCAGTCGTCAAGATTTCCGGAGAAATTGCGGAGACTGCAAAATGATGGACTCCAACAAATTGCTTGTTTTTACATGTAATCAGCTGGTAACCTTCCCGGTGTATTTACACACTGCGAAGGAAATTAGCTGGTCTTCCCTCTAGCCTTTCTGTTTTTTCTCTTCTTTATTTTACTTAGGCTATAAAATTATTTTGACAAGAAACACAAATGTGATCCGACTATCTCCTTCGGGGGATGGATAGCAATATAAACACAGCAAAAAGCCATCTAACCCACCTCTCCTTGTGGGCATCTTACTGTCAGCTGATCATAAAAACGAGTCAATAAAGATCTCCAAAAGCAAAAAAAAAAAGATTCAGCCGCGAAGGAAACACTTTTACTCCCAACAAAATAAGGAATTACAAGACAATTAGAAAATCAGTACTTTTATGCTATTAATAATTCATCGCTGTCAGTGTCAGAAACGTGAAAAACTTCGATAGTCGTCATTTGCTAATAATACCATCACACCTGGCTCTAATTTCATTCTAATTATTTTCTCACGTTTGTTATTTTTATTAATTATTTTCTATTTCCTCTCTCAAAACATGCTGGATTCTCAACTCTCATGTTTTGTTAAATGGTCAATTGTTTTCACCCTTTTTTGAACTTCCAAAAAATATTTGTGCTTGTTTTCTGGTTAAAAATAGCACGTAGTACTGTATGATTTTTTTTTAAATTACGTTTTTAAATCAGACGCTTCTAGTCAAAAAACAAAAAACATAAGAACTCACAAAAGCAAATTAATTCCATGTTATGGAAGTTACTTTGATCTTTCACGATTTCTCCGTCGTAAGTACACACTTGGTGACTGCCGAAGTCGATTGTTTTTTCGCACAGGCAAATTACCTCGTCAGAAAACTGGCCTGACTCCGCTTTCTGTGAAATCTAATACACGCACTCTCTTGTAGTTGACTGAACACCTCCCGAAAAAAAAAACTTTTGTTGATGTCGTGCTCCTCTTTGGAATATAAAAGTTAGTTAGCGTAATAATAATAGACGCTTCTACGACTTCCCTGTCTCTTCCACTAATTTTACACCATCATTTTTTTTATTATCTCATCAAACTCCTACAGATTCACTCCTTAATACCGGAGTTGCACGTGAATCACAACAATCCAGTACTGGCTAGTATTACTAATTCCCTTTCTTCACAACGGCTTACCTGATGAGACTCGTCTGTAGTTGGGTGTGCAATTTAAAAAAAAATTATATTCATACATACGTTTTCTGTTCGAATGCATACAATAGGACTTCATAGGGACTAGAATGGGCATAGCATCATCATTTATTGGGTTTTTGTTCCACGTCAAAAAGTGGGATAATTAAAGAATTCGAACGAAATTAAATGGGATTCCACATGGAAGTCTATGGCTTTCCATCCTGTCATGTGTCAGGCCGTCTCTCGCAATGTGGAACGTCCATTAAGTAGTCGCAGAGGAAGTGTCGTGTTTGGGGATCAGCCACAAAAATGAGAAAAATGAAGAATCAAATGACCTGGAAAGACCTTACTCTGGACATTCATGTCGCTCTGTACCTGTACTAATTACACTTTTACCCATGTCATTTCCCACGACCATCGAATTAAAAAGTATCCCTTTGATTTAGTAGATCACAATGACAACCCTTTCAATTAGTTTCTACCTTACTATTCACCAGGAATGTGCTAAATGTGACACTGAATAATCGACCATTGCTCCCATTCTCAAAGCTGAAAGCTCAACTACTCTTGCGGGGTGTCCATTTGGATTTTACACACCCTCTAGCTCCAGAAAAAAAATATTCACAACAATACGGTCCGACACAGAATTGTATGGCAGATCTAAAAATTTTATTCAGCTCGATCTGACACAAATCGGCCAAGGCATGACAAATTTTTCACACTAAATTCAAAAATAGGGATTTTTATTTAAAATTTAGAATTTAATTGAAAGAATATATAATATTTTTCGACTTATCCGTCAGCAGTGAAAACACAGGAAATGACATAAAATTTAATGGCGAGCTTAGTAAAAAAAAAGTCCCGCAATGATTTTATTTGGATAATGCAATATTTAAATTAGAATATTTCGAAAAATCCTCAAACATGCCACAAAGTCGGATTTCCAAGCTTAGGTGTCACTTAGAAATGGAAGGGGGTAAAATCCAAATTGGCAACCTGTACATGTTACCTATGCACAGTAGATGTAGATAGACCACACGTACATTGGTATATATGAGGAATAAATAAATCCCTACTACGCGATTACATAACATTGTGAATAGGAAATGAAATAATGTCTGTAATGCAATTAATTACCTTGCCATCATCATCCCGAACATGAATGCGACGCCCTTCCGCCGACTTAACCTTCGCTCCGATGGCCACATCGAATTCCCGGCCGGATACTGGCTCGATCCAAATGAAATCTCCCTGTAACAGACAGAGACAAACAGAGAGAAAAAATGAGACAATCAATTAATTAGAAAAGCCCAAATTATCCTCATTATACTATAGCCATGTTTTCGCCATCTTACATGAACATATACGTAATATGTTACATAAGCCCGGCCATATCTACTACCCACAACCACGAAAATCCACCAATATTATTACTACTACCGGTAGCAACTAATTATTTCTATTATTTTAAGATAATTTAATTTCCCTCTCAGTAGGGATACCAAGAAAAAAAGAGAATTTTTCTATATACATCATAATTTACATGGATGACTGTCACTTTTTTTTTTTGATGGGTAAGAAGAAAACAATTTAATAATTATAATTTTTCACAACACACACACACACATACAGGGTATTTACAGGGGCAATGCACGTAATGTGGTAATTATAATGAGCTCAAAAGACTAGTCATACCAGGAGGGGAATTTATATATATATATATATTCTTTTTCACCAAGTCGTTTTTTTTTGTACAGGTTTTTGATTCAAGTAATAAATGTATGTATATAGGAAGAAAAAAAATTTATATTGAAATTATTATTACCAAGCCAATGACTTGCTGCTGCTTCTGCTCATCTGCCCCCTCCTTATTCTTCATCGTGGAAAGAACCAGAAAAGAAAAAACACGGCACGAATCAAGCAAAGCAAACTTTTTTGTTTAATTTTTTTTGTGGATATTATTTTATTCCTTCACAAATTTTACTTTCAACACGGCATATGCAGTAGTAGTAGTATTTGCAGTAGTTATAATATATATAGGTGGTACTCCATTTTCTGGTATTTTCTGTTAAATAATTAATGATGTGTAGAAAATGGAACTTATTAATAAGGCACACCTATTGAGGTGGCAAATACACGAGGAAAAAAAAATTGTCACAACCTTTACAGCTGTGAAAATTTCTCAAAGCACACTGATTGACTTTTACAAAATGTGAGCGGATTCAAGGGCTCTCTCACTCTCTTGATAGTTCCCGAATGGTGGAGCTGATAAGATCTGATAAGAGCTGAACAAAAGTCACACTTATCATCTAGTAAATTGGTGCAAAAACTACCCACTTTGTATGGGACTTATGTATGCACATGTATATACACAACCCTATTAATCTATAAGTATATGTATATACACGTACACTACCCTGACTTTGCAAAAAAAACGGGCTTTCCTCTCCTATCTCCCTTCTATCAATAAAATACATGGTCATGAGTAACCACAATAAATAAATAAAAAAATGTAGAGTGAAATTACAACTGAGATATTATTTTTTCCTTTCATCCTATTCATCCTATTCTGACTGGGACAAAACCATATTTGTCACCTGCTTATCAATCTTCACCGGTATCATTACACATACTTGGATGAAAAAGTTATCAGTTCCTTACCACCATTTGTTCATGTGCTACAAGGAGAATGACTTATTCGAGAAATTCCTGGTTGGATTTTTTTTTTCAAATTCCATACGGATTTTTTTTATCAACTTGTCTGTCTCTCGATTTTTCTCAAGTGACTCGAAATCCTCAATAGAGGCTACTCATTCTCTGGGCACGTTTCAAAGACCATCCACAGGTCGGATGGTGATATGATGGGGTAAAAAAGAGAAAGATGAGCATGGGAATAACAAGTTGATGTCAGGAATCCAGAAAATATTCTCAGGCTTTTGACAAATATTTTTATTAAATTAAATGAGCTGTTTGGAATTTTTAGGGAATAAATACTAAAGGGTGAATGTATGCAAGTGCACCTGCCGGTGAATTATTGAGGCTAATAACTGCTTCGGCGGATCAATGGTTTTTTTTTTAAACATAATACTTAAAGGCATACATACATCCTCATGTTAGTTGGCCTATCATGGATATTTATTTCCCTTGAAAGACCCAAATGGTCTCACGTTTAAAATTCCTTAACCCCTGACTTTTACTCCCTTCCCAACGATGTCATGACTTGCATGATTTTCTGCCATCTTTTTTGCCTCCACCAACTCCGCCAAAAAGGGCTGGCAAAAGTAAATAATAATGTTATTATTACCACAAATATGACAATAACTAGGATGTTCATTGGACTTGCTCAGGGTAGCACAACGCTTTTTTCAACGTGAGTTCATTATCATGATCATTACAATGCACAACGGCAGTGGAACCTCTGCTTTTTTCTCTATATAATACTGTTGAATAATATCTCTGACTTTTAACCAGCCTTGCCTTTTGACTGCAAGAGTCATGCACAAAGCGGACTGAATCCAAGAAGCAAATACCGTTTAAAATGTCACAAAAACCTGCCATGTGATCCTATGAATTCTTATGGGGAATTAAATCTGTTGGATTTAAAAAAAAATATGACGAGCAAAACTAAATTGAATGATTGGAAAATACAAATTGGTTGAATGTAAAAAAGTCCAATTTTGTAAAGGAAGGACCTACCCTGGCTTGTGTCTATAGCCTTCATTGTGTGTACCGTTGCATAACTATACGTACATGTGGGCACACATCTGTGTACGCGAACAGGTGTATGCCGTTGTACTGCTAAAGGGCTAAATATATGCCGGTAATAGCCTGGAGTTGTTGTGCAATGCATCAAAACCAGTAAAAATGATATAAAATGGTCACTATTGAGGTTCATAAATGAATCACATCACTTGTGATATAAATATATGTATAAAGTAAATACATTTATATCACAATTATATGAATCACGGATGACGAATCAGATCTGATTATCTCGATGACGGAAACCTTAATCAAGATCACAATGAAATGCTATAACTTAAATGTACAATACAATATAAAAAAAATTACGGGGCGATATGAGTTTTGATTCTGTTTGGTAGAACATTTTGTTTTTTATGAGACCTTTGAAAAATGTTGTCCGAATAATTGCATTCTTAGCTCATTTCATTGGTCGGTATATTATTTAAATGGACGTTATAGCCACCTTTGATTTTAAGTCAAGTAATTCTGCTTTGAACAGTTTTCGAAATAAGATTTAGTTGGTGGAATTGAAATAAATAAGTGATAAAAGTTTCTTCTATCCACCATGCACCTAAAACTGACCTTAAAGATTGTACAATTATTGAATTATTATGAATTATATGTGAATCATAAATTATGGTTAAAGGAATTCTCCCAGGAAAAAGAAGACATTAAAAAAAGTATGAGAAATCCCTCAAATAGTCCTCCTAAAATCCGGCCTTTCTCACCTTCTAGGTATTCGCTCCAATAAAGCAACAATAAGACAAAATAAAAGTTTACACGAGCACACTTTGCACCTTGGGTCGTCCCATTAAAGGAGTACGGGGAAAAAGCCGAATGTCAAATTGTCTTTTGCTTATTCCATTTTGTATACACATAACCTGATATTTAATACGAAAAGGAGTGAAAATAAAAAAAGTTTCCGCTCCAGTTTCATTCCTCGTATTGAGAATATAAAGGAGTGTGCATCTAGTTCATTTCTTTGGGCATAAATAACAAAAATACATACATGTGTGTATCCACCCTGTAGAGAGAAAAACAATGGGAAATGATGGTAGCAATTACTTTAATCAGGAATGAAGCACACACACAGTCAAAAGGGGGAAATGGAAGGGGAGAAGAGAGTCCCACTCGTGGCAGTATGTGCTCAACCCTTTTATAGGAATAGTAGCATGGCACAGTCATAAATTTCCACAATTTCTTCAACTAGGTCGTAAATACCTCTGCACTGCATTATAATAAAAACTCTTAGAATAAAAAAAAATGAAAATATTAAAACAAGTAGAAGAAGCCTGTCCACATAAAGTTACATGTAGCGGTAGTATTATTCAGGGAAAAAAATAACAAATTGGCAATAAACCATGCCGCAAATTTGCTCAAAGTAATAATCACATACTGAGCACACATACACACACTCACAAAATACCTCCCACACAGAAAGAGGGTGTGTAATAGAGTTGGTGTAAAGACCAAATAGGAAAGTACAATGTTGACGAAGATCATTTTCAGCGTCATTAATAGTAATAATAATGTAACACACGAAAGAAAAATGCCTCTTCTCTTATTTCTCTGGTGATGCTACCATCATCTCTCCCCACCAAAAACAGTGAGGTCCCAAGGGGGGACAATGAAACGGCATATGTATACCTACATTCCCTCTGCATAATTTGGATATATAACAGTTGAAGAGGTAAATCATTTGAGGAAGGTGTGCAGAAACTTTGAAGGAGATACATGAAAAAAAAAAAACAAGAATCATGAAAGAAGTTTCGTAAAAGAAAAAAAAAAACCAGAAGCCGAAGTTGGGAGAAAGAGGTTGGTTGATATTATAACAAGTCACCCATGAACCCCTGGATTTTGGCATGGATTACCATATACGTCATGGATATGTGTATCTATGTATACATATGTTTATACATATCTATATATACCTACATACATATGCATACATGTAGCAGCAAAAATCAACCGTATTAATGGATAGAATTATATTTTTAATGGGAACTCCCATCACCAAGCCATGTAGGCCAATTTGTCACCTGCTTCATCAAATCCACATTTAATTTTTTTAATTTCCAAATTTTCCCTGCAAATCCCTCTTTTTATTTTAGTACTCCCAAAGGCCATTTAACTTAAATGTTACTAAATACCTGCTTTAAAGGAAAACAATTACGGGGACAAATATGTTATCCAAAGGGAGTATACTTTTACTGTTAATGTTTTTATACCACCAATATTTTAAAGCTCCAGGGAGTAGCATCATCTAAAAAAAATACGACCATTATTTTATAAAAAAAAAAGCTTGTGGACACACAAATTATATTTTTGCTCTGCCATCACCATTTATACTGTATACCATCAGCTTCTCTATACATACTACTGTTCCTGTTGCCCATCATTTTGTTGGTCCAACATTTACAAGTCCTTGAACTTTACCGAGATATTGTTATTATACCGGCACGTACATTATTATTATCATGTCGCGGATATATAAATCCTCTCCTCGTGCTAGTGGAGGACTGTGTGTAAAACCCGTATAGACATGCACATGCACGTACCTTATATGTATGTATGCATGTCGTACTACGGCTCTCGAATTTCTTTAATAATCCCCTCACATTTTTCTATGACAAAGGACAGTGGTATAGAAAATTATGATGGCACGACTACATATGTTACCAGTCATGGAGATGACATCGGCAACAAATATGCTGCACAACTCCTTTTTTTCACGTCTTTATCTTGGCCATGCATCGAATTTGTAAAAGTGTATACACACACAACAAACACACGCATGGCTCAATATCTCACGTTCAAAGCCGCATACAGGTGAATGGCTGTAATTGCGGATCCAAAATCAAAATCAAAGTCACTGCCAGGCCCAAAAAGACTGCCCTGTGGCTCAACTGCCGGCGGAACCAGGAGACACAAGTGCAAATACAGAGAGCGAATGAGAAAGGAAATACAGAGTAACATTGAGGGAAGCGGCGGAGTGATGGAAGAAAAGACGAGATAAAACAGAGATAACAAATACCATGGAAAGCTGAGAGAATCCAACGGAGGTGACGGAGAGAGAAAGGAGAAGAAACAAAACGGACAAAAAGTGTTAATAAAGACAGAGAGAAAATAGCGAAATTGAAAACCAATTCAGAAAAAAAGGACCACACGCACAGGGAGAACAGAAGAAAGAGTAAAAAGACAGAGAGGAAACAGGCCTAACAGAGATTAACAGAAGACATCGAGAGAAATCAGGTGAAGGTGGAAAAAGGTAATGAGAAAATACAGACAGCAAGGTAAAATATGCAGAAAGAGAAAGCAAAGCACCAAAGAGAAAACATCAAAAAAGGAGAAGTTAGAGAAAAACAGAGGTGAAAAATCAGAGAAAACAGAAACAACAGAGATTAAAACATAAATAGAAAAAACGGATATAGACCAGAGAAAGATAATGAGGGAGAAGATAAACTGAGAAAGGCCAAGAGACAATGCGAAGAGCGACTGAGCAGGGAAAAATAAAAGAGATTGTCAAGGAAGAGAAAAGAAGAATGGCATTAAAGGCAGAGAAACAGAATTTATGAAGATACTATAGTTAGAGTGAAAAAATTTACGTACACTGTATATGTATGTATGTGTTTGCCTAGGGTAAAATATGTAAGAAAGAAGCGGAGACGAGTTGGAGCTGATAATTCGTTTATTTCTTATTCTAGTACGGTAAAATTATTCCTTCTCTCCATTTACCCCTTTCTTGTGTATAAACAAGCTAAAAAACTAAATGTCATTACATTTGCAGTAGGTGAAAGCGCGCATGATTTGAGATGTGCTGATGACAATGTCCTGATGACATTATCCCATTTCCAAGATTCTCTTTGTATAGTGAATAGTAAAGTAAACGCTTTTTTTGCACAAACATTTTTTATTACCTCCACTTTTAATTTGATAATAATGTCCTGTCCTATTGCAGGTTGTAATTTAACAACTTAGAAAAACCAATTTTTCCCTTCACTTTGCCAGCCACCAAACTAGTACCCAGTTTAAATTTGTATCTACATATAGGGCTGGGAAGACTAAAGATGCAATCTTCAACTTTAATGTGTGCATAAAATCCCCCTGTAACAAAATTTATGTTCCTACCAGCCTCACAGGTTTTCAGTGTCCCCTGTTCTTCTCTATACATGGATGTTGTATTGTAATAGCACCAATCTCAATAATTGTCTAATGTGATCATTACGAAGATTTACATGCCTACAGAATAAGGTAATTTACAATTAACTCGAGTGAAGAGGCAGCAAGTATTTTGATTGCCCCGGTGGATGACGAGGGAAGGAGTTGCAGTAATCATACTATTTAGATAAAAATAGGGACAAAATCATTTCTTGCTTGTACTGCAAGCTAACGAGAATGTCCAAGAACGGTCTGGTCTTCTGTTTTTTTAATACTACCACCCAGCCGTTCATATCGACATGGAGTGAATTGCTCTCCTTAGATAGGCAACAATTGTTAATGGGTTATTATTCAACTTTTGGGCTCTTCTGATCTCATCTCTCCAAATTTTACCTGTCTCTCCTGGCGTCTCTTTCTTTTTCGCTTTCCCACTCTCTCTCTCTATCTATCTATCTTTCTGTCTGTTTTCTCCATCTCTTTCCGCCTCTACGTTGTCGTATATCTCCTTGCCCGTCTTTGCTTTTTGCAATGTTTTTGTTTATTACTTCTTTTTTCCCGTGCAATACGATAGGACGCCCAATTCCTCGTCCATTTGTCTTTTTTTCCTAATGCGAACCACCCACTCCATGTGGGACGTATTTCGGCTGAGGATCAACGGACGAAATTAAAGTGAGCGTGTGTACAAAGAAAAAAATCAGTAAATAATAATGAACACTCATACCCACAAACCGTTGTCATCCCTCCCGAACAATTGAAGTTCAATTTACATTAGGTTTAAATGTTTTTATTTTGTGCCGTAATCATGAAGAGGGCTCCCTATTGGTCAGCAAAGTGAATAATAGCGTCCACCGGAAATAACTTGATTCAGCCACTACGGACGACATTACGTGCAAGGTGAGCTCCACCACTCTGAACGACAGCGCGAAATCAAGCGACAGAGAGAGAGACAGAGAGAGAGAGAAATGTTTTGGAAGCGAGGGGTATGGCATTCAAAAGGGCCGGAAATACGGAAACTTCCGTTTCATAACTTCTATATTATGTGTGTAAAGCTCCAGGTACACGTTGTGGTTCAACTACTATTTTTCCTCTCTTTCCCATTATTATTATTGCTTTTAAAATGACTTTCTCTGAATCATTCACGTTTCAACTTAACTGTCTCATCCTGAATAAATTCTCCTATATTTATTTTTTTCTCCTCCCAGTTAGTCCTCGTGTTTAAATTGTATTCATCCCTTCATGTTTTGACACTCATCGTCCCCTTATACTTTCTAGAAAACCGTACACCGTAGGACCGTTCCGAATTGATGAACCTTACGTAATGTGCTCCATCGGGAGGGGCTAACCCTTCCTTCCTTTCTCTCTCTCTCACTTTTATTACTACTACTGAGATTGCAGCATTTCCAACACTATTTTTTCCTCCCAAAATTCTCTATATATCTCTCGCTCTTTGCACGAGTGAGTCCAACACATAATTTAAATTCCGCTTGAATATCCCTTCCTCCCCCCAACAAAAAAGTTGTGCTTATTGGCTAAAAAATCTTATATCTATTTCTATATCTATTTCTGCTGGTAATAACCATGTGAATATGCGTGTGTATGCATGTACTGAGCATCACTTTCTGTGTACAACGTCCGTCTTCATTTAGTGTGGAGAGGTATACGTATGACATAAGATGGCAGTTTGAGGGGGAAAGTATTTTTTTGGGATTTAAAAACCCCTTTTTAGTATACATTCTAATAATATCATTGTCACGAATCACGAATAATCCTTGTACAAAAATTTGCCAACCTCGCAAACCATCTCGAGGGAGAGGGATGAAAGGAGACCTAGTGGTTACACGGGGAAAGAGTGAGAAAGAGTGAGACATAGTGGCGAAGGAAGAGAGAGTAAGACAGGGAAAGAGAGAGACAAAGAGAGAAAGACAGGGAAAGAGAGAGACATAGAGAGAGAAAGACAAAGATAGAGAAGGAGAGAGAAGGAGAGAGAAGGAGCGAGAAGGAGAGAGAAGGAGAGAGAAGGAGAGAGAAGGAGAGAGAAGGAGGGAGAAGGAG
>JAQGBT010001966.1:0-27224 GCA_034698585.1 Disparrhopalites patrizii | reverse complement strand
TTGGATTTAACTATTTTGGATTTAAATATTTTGGATTTTGGATTCAACTATTTTGGATTTAACTATTTTGGATTTAACTATTTTGGATTTAAATATTTTGGATTTTGGATTCAACTATTTTGGATTTTGGATTGAACTATTTTGGATTTTGGATTGAACTATTTTGGATTTTGGATTTAACTATTTTGGATTTTGGATTGAACTATTTTGGATTTTGGATTGAACTATTTTGGATTTTGGATTTTGGATTGAACTATTTTGGATTTTGGATTGAACTATTTTGGATTTCGGATTTAACTATTTTTGAATTTTTGTTAAGCACTTTCAACTTGTCAACGACTTTGACTACAAGGAACGTTCTCGAAAAAGTCAAGGTGTACAAATATTTTAATGGGGTGTTGTTAAAGGGAATGTCGACGAAAGTGCCTGATCCGCTTTCTCTCTCATCGAAAGCCTTCATTGATAAATAGAGGATATTTTTGTAAGAGTAATTTGGAATTTACCCATCATCGAGAGAACTGACGCTGGACACGGTCGTATCCCTGGAAGAGATTGTGGCTAAGGAGGGGGAGCTCGGTCGATATTTGTCGTGCTTCCCCCTCGGTTGCTGTACTATAGGTGGCGAGGGCGGACATTGCTTTTCGTTCTCTTTATTCTTATCATCCTTCCGCTCCTTCGGTGACTTGGAGCCCAGATCTTTGAGGGCATTCATATTGTGGAGGAGATCGTCGTTAAGTCGGGCTGAGTGGTACCTACTCCGACAAGGCCGCTTGTTCTTCCCCCTTTCCTCACAGGAGGGACAGTACCAGAAACTGAGAACGGAGATGGAGATGGCAAAGAGGGTCGTGGGGATGACCAAGGAGATGACCAGAGGATAGGCCGTCTCCTTCCAATTGTACTCCGTCACCACCAACAATGGATTAGCTCGACTGTAGTAGCATGGGAATACCCTTCCAATCTGCAAAAAAGGAACCCAGGACCCACTTTACAATCCAGTACAAACATATCTATACACATGTACATCATAATTAGTGCTCATTTGAATCCTCATTAATCATACTTATGAAATCCCTGGAGTCTTTAATAATCAACAGGGTCCCTAGAATTAGAATTATTCCAGGAATATTCATCACATTTCCTAATTGGCTCCATTAACACGGAGTATCTGACGAAGAAATACACAAGGGTATGGAGTCGTCCTTTTTCCACGTATGTATGTATAGATATACATTATGCCTGCGTGTCTAATGACAACCGAGACACGACATAAATTATTCCATTTGCCATTTCCAGCTGCCTTCAATTATCCCGCACTATACGATTACAGTAGGAGCTTATTAATATTCAGAGCTTCCACAGGTCTAGGAATTGAACAACGAAAGTAAAATTATTCTACTCTTCTGATTAATTTTCGGGGAATGCGGGTAGTAGTATTAGAAAATATTATGGCACGGGGACAAATATGGGGAAAGCAAAGTGGGAAGTGAGTAATTGATAATTCCTTGTGCTATACTCACACTACCGCAAGCCCCATAAAATAGTAGAGGAGTATATGGAGTTAGGCTCAGTAAAAGCACGTATTTATGGTACCATTTGCAAGGACCGAAAAGTGTATGCACAGGAGAGTTTGGCGTGTAGACAGAACGGAAGGGGGGAAAAAATAGTGGGGCTTACGTCACTATAAATCTCTCCGAATTCGTCGCATTTGACACGAGGTGGGTAGCCACAGCCTTTGGTGTTGATAAGTAGGGGCGTGGAGAGCACGTCCCAGGCCTTCTCGTCCTGTGGCATGAATAAAAATAAAAATAAAACGTATATGCATAGGTATAATCACATATTATATGAAAACGCATGCAATAATAAAGATAAGAAAGTACAATCTTTTATGATCTATAGTAATAACGTTAAAAAAATCTAATAATAAAAGGGGTTAATCTAACATAGAATAAATGGTTGCACAAAAAAGGGTGATGCAAAAAAAAAAAAGCCGTTTTACGACGACCCACAGACTCACATTAATTGCATCTTCGGGGATAATGGTGAAATTCTGCAGAGGAGTATATCCAACCTTGTTGGCCTTGCGATAAGCCACGGTAATCTGATGACACTGGAAGGGTGTGGAAGTACAACCTTCACGGCAAGAGCTCCAAGCCCCACATTTACTTAGTCCGATGGCGTAAGTATAGTCCGTGGTGACACAAGTTGCGGCTTCGGGGTCAAAGTCAGCCAATAATGTGGAAATGGAGGGCTCCACCACCAATGGGATGAGGAAGAGGAGGGCGAAGATACAGATGCTGGCTAATATCCCCAAAGTGAGGGATACATAGAACTTTATTTGTTCCCTCACCGTCAATTTCTCCTCCACCACATCCGCCACTTTCCCATGAGCCCCCCCACCCGCCCCCGGGGGGTAGCAGGATGATGGGGGTGGGGGGACGTGACGGGAGCCAACGGCCTCGGAAATGGTGGCCTTGGACCCATGACGACCACCGAAGCCATGATCATCCCCATGTTGAGATGTCCGACTCTCTCGACGTTGATGACGGTTATTGATGGTGGAAGCAACGATTCCGGCGGCTCCTACCATGATGATAATGATATTCTCTTTTCTCTTCCAGGGAACTTATAATTTTTCCAAAATGGTTTTTTTTTTTTTTGCTGACAGAGCAATTCCCAAAATCTTGGTATTTGTATCGGCAGTTCGTAAATGGCAGGATAGTTGTGGTTGGTAGTAAGAAGTTTTTTTAAGGCTAAGAAAAGTACAGTTCATCACATCTTAAATTTCAAAAGGGAGAAATGCGGACAACAAAAACCTCGTTTTTTAAGGCTCAAGATATTTTTAGGCAATAGTTAAACGGTATTTGCAGAAAGAGACAAGCGATACAGCAAGATGTAAGAAGTCAATCAAAGCTAAAGGAACTTAAAAAAAAAAGGCTATTATCACACTTTAGAACAGAGTTACTAACAAGCTAGAGTTATTTGTCATAAAAAAATGAGTAGCAAAATATATGAAGTATATATGAAGTATATTTTGCGGCGGAAAAAGCTATATTTTCCTTTTTTTTCTATAGTATTGTTGTATTGTATGCATATGTATTTTTTTTGAAGGGGGAAAGAGAGGATTTATAAGGCCATGGCTGCAACACCATCCTTCTCCACAATAACATTTGGATTCGTGCCGCAACATTGGAAATAGAAATGGGAGTCATCCCCCACATGGATGACTCGAGTACAGAGGATGAGGATGAAGCAGGAGACAATGGCGAGGGTAATGGGGACCAAAGATCCAATCATGAGCTCCATTAAGGTCCTCATCTTATTAAATCGTAAGATGACGAAATTGGGCTCCATGGCCGTCTCCGTGAAATTGGGTCGATAGAAGCATTGGAATCGACTCTGAGATCTCAAATCCGAGCCATCTCCCCCGTAGAGGGCATGGAATTTCTCACATTCGCTCAGGATCAGGGTATTCACACAGGCCTCATAATTGATGTAGAGGGGCGTGTTATTGTAGATCATGAGGAGGGGCTCCAATGGGGCGAATTGTCCCGTGGGATCCAAAAGACGTTGATTCTGCTGGTGGGTGGACAGGAGGGTGGTGATGTCCGTCGTGGGTCCAAAATGTTCGGGTTCCAGGAGGGTCCCATTGAAACAGTCGGATAGCCGAATGCTCGTCTGATTCTGTTGCTTATCCCAGACGTTCGTACAGAACATGAGGAGAGTTGGGGGATCCTCTCCATCTTGGCCACTCTTGAGATCCTTGGGCCAGATCTCCTCATTGGATTCCATGTCCAGGGCCCTCTTGCAGGAGGCGGAGAAGATGATGTCCCCCTCCCGAATAATCACCGACTTCCCCCCCGTCTTGATCCCCGTACATTTCTTCTCACATTTAAATGGTGGTCTCACCCTCGCACAATGACCCTCCCGACATTGGTACAGACCTTCCAATTTGAGACAGGCTTTCTTGGAATTGCAGTGTACTTCCGGGTCCAGAGAGGTCAAATTACAGGCCAGGACATCCGTGAGATCCCTGCATCTTGCACCGTGAGCTGCCTCCGTCACACCGGGACTTGATGGAGCCACCGAGCAATTGTAGAGTCCACTGAGTCCAGCACATTCTCCCATGATACACCTGGAGGAAGACGGGAATTAATCAAATTAATTAATTTCACCAGTAAAAATTGGATCATGGACAAAATGTCAAAAAGTGAAGGAATGATAAAGATACTTACTCAGCGGATTTCTTTTTGGGGTCAATCCCATCGCACCAAATGACCTCTTCATCCTCACATTCTTCCAATTTAATGTTTGTCCCATTCACCCGCACATCCACTCGGATTTGGGTACAACTCCCACTGGACTTGGACAGGCACCATTCTCCACAGGAGCTCCAGGAGGGCTGACCATTGATCTCACAATTGGGCACCGTCGTATTCGTCACGGTCGTGCACATGATGGGCTCTTCCGTGAATCCAGAATTTAATTGTCGGTATGAGGGGACATAGACGGCTACGGTGAGGTAGACGATGCTCACGCAGCTGAGGACGGCCGTCAGTTGACAGAGACAAATTGTGAGGCAAACACGCTTTTCAAACGGAGTATTCATCCTGATTTTTTCCCCCTCTAAATTTCTAAATTTCTCATAACCCTTTCTCTTCGCTGATGTTAATCTTTCCTAAAAAAATCCCCTAATTACACTTTGTATAAAGCATTATCCTACGAAGGCACAGCAGCCTGATGGGAAACCCACCGGAATGACCTATTTGTTTCAGTAATATTGAAGAGTGTTAATAATTTTAATGAAGATTTAGATTAATGACGTATTAGGCTTCAGAATTATAGAAAAGAAAATTGTACTGTCGTTGACCTTTTGTTGACCTTTCCTGCACTTGACCTTTTTGGACTCTATATAATCTGACGTGGTAATGACTGATTATTTTGAAACTTTTGACAAATTGGATTTTCCTTCCCCTGTAATACTGTCCAAATCCAACCATTACTTGGTTTTAATACTGTCGTTCTAACATTTACTTTCTTTGCAAAATTTCTCCTTTTTGTACACTCTTCACGACCTTTCCTAGTATGTACATACCTATGGATGTCCTTGAGTGAGACAACAAGCAAATATACGATTCTATAAAAGGGAAAATACAAGGAAGAAGAACGTGGAAATACTGAATGGACAATCCCTACATTAGTTTTTTTTTTGTTAATAAAAGTAATTACATTTCGTACGAATTTCTAGCGTGAAAACACGGATTTAGGAACTAAAAAAAAATGCCTGTCTCTAGGAGTGCAAAAGGGATTTTGTATCACAGTTCCCGACGTTGGCCATGATGACGATCGAATACTCCAGCAGTTTTCCTTTTTCGCTTTCTCTCTCTCTCTCTCTCCCTCTCAATCCATCTCCTGTGACTTTCTCCTCTTCTTTCATGTTGCAGGGGAAAGTTAGTATACGCGGCGATTACTTGTACCGCATAGTGTATATATATTTACACGGTGAATATACAGGGAGAGGCGTGTACATGGAGAAAGGACGGCAGTGGAGCAGTAGTGTGGCATTAAGGGAGACAATATGTATATACGAGTGTCAGAATGGGGAAACGAGGTCGAAAAACACATGGCTAATCAATAAAGTTAAAAAAAATATTTTTCTTTTTTTTGTTGTTTCACAAAAATTAAAATTGAAATATTTCCCGGCTCTAATCCGCCCTTGTATGGAGGATTGGTCAGGTCTCACACACTTGCTTTTAATTTCAAATGTAGACTAAAATATTTTGATGCCCGTATACATCCGTATGGCTCTCTGCTACCTCAAATTACAGAAGGATTTGGATTACAAATGTCAATGAAGAAAGTCAAGAAAATTGAAAATGAGAAAGCCAAGAGAAAGTACGGCACTCGAGAGAGAGAAAAATGCACGAAAACAAGATGAAAGATGTCAAAATAGAAGCATAATTAATTTCCCACACAATTGTTTATCCATGCAAAACAATTGAAGTCAAAAGGAGAAGCTTATTGAAGCTGAAAAATTTAATGAAAATAATTCTAAAATAAACAGAAACTTTAACTTGTATTTTTTAAAAGAATTCAAAGCTGTAATTACAGTAGGGAGGAATTTAAAAAAAAAAACTACTGACTTACCGTGAGTTGCTACAGTTTTGTGAGATGGACAAGAACTGGAAAAAAAATCCTTGGAAAACGTGTAATAATAGTGTGAGAGGAAATAAGAGTATTTGCAGAGTTTTTTTTTTGTTTGGTTGCTCAGTGAACACAAAAGGTGTTATTTGCTCGTGAGTTAAAATAGGGGGAAAATTAAAGGGTGTTTTTTTGCAATAATGTCGTATTTGTACTAGGGAGTCTGTCGTCCCTGGAGGAGAAATTGTGGAGGTTGGAAGAAGTCGGAACGATTCGTGGATTCTCCTCTTCGCTGGAGTTTTCAAATTTTATATTACTACAAAAAAACATACCCATACGCTTTCTGGGTTTATAGACTCCACTGCATTATGTACGTGTGTGCGTGCAGGGGGGATACACCCGGTGTTTTTAGCTCAACTATATTGTCCCATATGCTCTTTTAGGTGTGTATGAACAGAGAGAAAGGGTTAGTCTTCTATACAGGAAAGGAGGATATTTTGCCAAGGAGGATATACCAAATGTTGGAGATTGGCGGGCTTCGTTGAGGGAATGTGTTGTTCCAGAAGCCCAGAACACATGCTACAGGATTTTGTCCCGTACCACATCCTAATAGTTTCGAGTTCCATTCTCAAAGCTTTTGCGTGTGGACCCGGGACTTTCACATACTTTCTCCGTACAAAATTTTCACTTTACACCGGTGAAAGTTTACATTCTCTTATTATGGGCGCTCCGCCAAAACATTTGCATGGGACCATAAGAGATGGTATATAGGAACATAGAGAGAGATGAGAGAGAGATATATACAGCATTCCCTTATATGATGTCGAGCTCACTTTCACAGGTCCATCAATCATTACAAAATAATCTTAAATGCGAGGTGGGTGCATTGTTGATGACTTTCTTGGGAATCAACAGTTCCTGCCGTGCTTGTTGAAAAGCCTTTGAGAAATGTTTAGGAGATACTTTTTGTATACAGCACTATTGTGTTATTATTATTACGCAGATATAGGACTAATAATTTGTTAATACTATTAAATTTAACGATATGGTACGGTAGCGAAACGTTGCTAAATTCATTACTGTCATTCTAAAATAAAAATTTACCTTTTTCACTGAATTATATTACGGACGTAAGTATAGTTGGCATTAGAATTCTAACGGCAACTATACTTAACGATGCTTTATAATGATTTTTTTAACTTAAATAATTCAGCATTAAAATTTGGAGCAATATGTGCACCTTTCATGCATGTTTCTCTTCATTTCTGTGACCTGTGTGAGGTATCATCATATGAGATGATCAAATTGCGAAATACATACATATGTGAATATATGTTTGAAGTATGTATAGATTTGAAGTACTACGACAATATTTGCTGACATATGGAATTTCAATTTTAGAACTCTCGGTTTGGCTATTTGGGAAATAAATGTACACATTTAATTGAATATTTAAAAATCATGAATAACGTGTTTCCTAACTCTTGTAATTAGGAACGTGCATACTAAATTAATCGTTGTTGCTCCGCGACGAGGAATGGTAGGAAAGGTGTGCTCTGCAAACAAACGAGGCGGATTGACGAATGACTTTCACCTTGAACAACTTTCTCCATTTTATGCTTGTACAGATACATTTTTAAAATGCACGATGGATGCGAATCATTTAGGATGTAATTATTAAATGTAACTTTTCCTCGTTCCTGTTTTAAGCGAAAGGTGCCTTTTTTCATGTCATCCCTGAGTCCTATTCGTATTGATAATTTTTACGGTTTATTTCCAGTTATGAGCATGCATTTTAATGCGAAATTGTACTTGATGACCAAGTTTGAAGATGAATTTTAAAATATTAATGTTGTACTAGCACAGGAAAATAATGTCAGGAGAAATGCAATAAAACAATCGTTTCTAAATCTTTATTGCAATATCGTGGGTGAGTTATTTCAAGTTGATGGTAAGCAAACGAATTCACAGTTTAATTCATACACATATTATGTATTAGGCATTCATTTCAATATTTTGTGATTTTTTTAACTTAATCATACATTTTGGAAAGGTACAGGAAGTGCAAGTAAAGGTACATTTGGCAATGTGCACGGGTGTGGTACAGTGGCTAAAATAAAAATATTTTTTGTATTTAATCTTGTTAAATTGACAATACCACAGTACTGAAATTACTCAACATAGTAATTCCCATGAGGCTGCTAGGCCATAATTTTGATTTTTACAACAGAGAAAAACGGTGTGTGATGTAAGGCGTATATTATTCTACATATGTACACTTGGTTTGCCTTTGCTTAATGGTTTTCAACAGCGTGAATTCATTGCGAGGTGACCAACGAATTATTTCACAATTTTGATCTGTTTCTACTGTCTGTATAATTATTTCAAGGATTGCCTTAACTTAAATACGATACAAAATGTAGGAAAACGTTAGGGCACAATACATTTGACAAGCTTATAGTATTTACATTTCATTCAAGGTTGACTTCGTTATCATAGAAAATAAATTAGTCGGATTCGTGCATACCTACACTAGAAAATTGTGCAATTTTTTTAGTCTATTATTTTCATGGATTTGCTTGAGAAGAGCAAAACCGTTTTTTAAAGAAAATTGTATGCATTTTACATTTATACAATGAAGTGAAGGGGGATTTTGATTTTGATTCAGAGAAAAATAAAAGTGTTGCAGCCATAACTCACCCCACATCGTGTAACTGAGTATAACAAGTTTATACTTATGTATGTATAATATTGCTTTTTTTATCATATTTTTTTATTCCTTAAATGAAGCGCCTTATTATCACAATGTATATATGTACAAAGTTTCAAGAATGAAAGGAAAAAAAAAAGGAAATAGTACTTCCACAAGTGTGTAATACAAATTTATTTTAAAATACTTACACTTCCTACATGACTCTTTGTGCATGACCAGGGATTTATTTATTTCCCTTTCTTCTCAATATTGTCACTCCTCAATTCTCAGGTATTTTTTTTTATAATTTAGATCCAACACTGATTTGAACTTTCTTTTATCAGGGAAAGGAGGAGTGAGGTGAAATGGTGGAGAAAGTTTTCAGCCGTTTTTGTTTGTTAGTTTTACCTTATCAATTTTATTACCAAATCAACTTTTGCTTCATCCTTATAATTTTCGTTGCAAAATGTGATCTTTCATGGGGAAAGGATACTGGTATACATATTAACAAGGGGAAAGGATATAGAATAATAATGATGAGAAAGAATGATATACATAACATGACCAGCATGTTCTTAATACCTCTTTCACAGGATTTAAATTGGCTCAGTGGATCTCTTTTGAGCTTCCAATGCCTTCCCCCAAGAAAAAGTAACCCTTTTAATACCAAAGTCTGTCTCCTGCAATCTACTTTTACAAATCCTACCCACGTACATATTTTCACGGGTCAATTTGTAATTGGGACGAAGGGCTTACGAGCCCAGAGAAATGAGGAAGCATGCTAATGAGACTTTCTAGTACATGAAAAAAATATTGAGTAGTTCTCATTAAATCCTAAAAAAAAAAAGATCTTTCTCCGTACAAAAATCCTGGGAGTGCCCTAGTAAAGATGGGAAAAGAATTTGTCGTGTGGTTACAATCGATATTTTTATTAGAAGTACATACGTATTCCATCAGAGTATAATAGCACATATTTCTTGGAATCTCCTTCCTCCAGAAAACCTGCCCTGCATACGGATTAGACTTTTTTTTATACTTTCTCCCTTCCCTTCTCACAACTTTTTCTGGTGGTTATTCAAACGTGAACTAAATCTTATTTTTCAAGCCTCGTTCAAACGTCAGCGAGGATGGGACATAAGAGGATCTATGGAAAGACGATCTTGAAATATAATATTCATTCTGGCCATTCCTCGAGCGAAAAAGGAAAGTTTGTTCTTACAAAACCATAAAGAATTTTTTTTCAGGGAAAAAGTTTCTGGCTACGAAAGAAACTAGAAAGCTCTAGCTTTTGAGCAGAGAACATTTGATAGGACGAAAAAGAATTGACTTAATTTTTTTTACTTCCCACAAAACCATTTCTTTCTTTAAAAAAATTGTCTTATAAAATCAATAAAAAAATGTATTTTCAAAAGGTACATCATTAAATTCTCCTTGCTTTTACACAAAATTCATCGAGAGGCACTCTGCTGAGCTCAATTAACTCGAATTTCGTTTTGAAATAGTTAAACAAGATTTTTTTAAAAGAGAAATGAAGCTAAACAATATTTTTTAAAAATCAAATTAGTATTTATCCCAATAAAAAATCATTCTTATTGTTACAAGTAACTGTTAAAGACAGAATGCCAATATGGTTACAGATGGGTGACAAATTATCTCCCCGAAGGACTGTATTTAATTATTATTATAATTGGCAAAAGGGATTTTTTCCTACATTTATCCATATGTAGTGTGTATCCTTAATCTTTTTCGTATTAATAAATATATGCATGTACATGCAATACTATATTCTTAAAATTAAATGACTACAAATGAATTAATTTGCACAACTTGATTAACTTACATCGACTATATACAGAATCATTTCCAATGATAGTCCAACTCGCTTTGCATATAGCTTACAGCGTTGCTGAAAGGCTACAAAAATCTTATAAAGAACATATTCACACAATGTTTGTGGCTTATGTACAATATCATATCTATACATCCTACTGAGGCTACAAATGAGGTAAATTTTGAAATAGTTAATTTTTTTAAATTACGAAAACTGTACAATTTTATAGCATTTTTTTGACTCCACTGTAAAATATGCATACTCAGTGCGTTCTTCTTACAAATTAGTACATTATTCTTGTGGATCGCTTAACTTGTATATAATTTTCAGTTGTGACAGCTGTATCAAGTTGTAAAATGTGTTTTTACAAACGTTTTTTCATGTTCATTTCATGACAAACCAAAAGCAAATAAACCCTGTTCTTCACACCACGTTCATCGTTATTAGGACTTTGCTCTTTCACACACTGTAGCATGTATGTAAGTAGCATTCTGTATAGGTTTAAGTTATACCTGTGGATCTTGGAGAATATTTAAATTAATACAGCAATAACTTGCACGAGCATTACAATCCACCCATTTCCCCGTGCTTGTTTGCCTTTTTTAAAACATATTTTACAATAATATGTATTTTTGTATATAATAAATATGTCCATAAAATATGTGGAACTACTCATTTTTTTCAGGCTAAAAACCGAATATTTATGATACCATTCAATCGTGTGACTTGAGGGAGAAAAGCCTGTTTTTGCACAAGAAAATGCTAGCTTACGTTAACAGCTTTCCCCTAAAAATTGGGAAAGTGTTGCCGACAAAGATACAGAGACATGGAAGGACATATTTCAGAGTCCTAATGGAATCCATGACCACGTCCGACCCCCCTCGAGGGAAAGAATGTGGAAAAAGCCTACATTCCCCGATATTGGGATGCGACCAAAGAGGATAACAAAATCCCCGACTATATTTTCTTTTTTAGTGTCGTAAATCTCTCCAAAAAAACACTCTCTAAATCTCCCGTGTGTGAGTGCCAAGACCCATAGAATGGCAGGGCTTCAAGGTTTTTATCCACCTCTCACCATGCATCTCATCTCTGTCCCTGACATATTACTGGCAGGTAGAAAATGAGGAAAAAAAATCTGAGCATCAACTTCTCATTTCTTACTTTCTCCGGTATACTTTTGTATTTTTACCACGAAATACCTTTTACGGGGATTTCTGTTACGGCTAACAAAACAACCATCCAATATTTCTATCTCCACAACAAAAACAAAAAACAAGTCTGATTGTTCCAGGAAGATTTTTAAACCTGTCGACACCTTTCCCAGTAAACATCACAATGTTTACAGCATGGAGGATTTCCACATCTTCTCACTCCGCCTCCCCCAAACAAACAAACTGATTATCCTTAAAACCTGTCTTGATCCTATATTTTCAATTATCCTTCCAGCTGGCGGTTCCCATACCCTTGTCAAGATCTCAGATTTTATCCGAAATCCTCTTGTATTTTCTACGCCGTTACAAATCCCGACTGGAACAAGTTATTTGCTTAGATTAGTTGGCTCAGCCCCACTTCCTCCGCTCAAAGTGGAGGAAACCCGTTTTTTTGGGGGCTGAAAGGTATACATAAGTGCAGAGTTAAGAGACGAAGTCTGTGGGAGATGAGGATAAAAAAGAAGCTGGAAGAGAATATTCAACCCCTTCCTTTGTTTCTGACTGCCTACTAAAGACCAAGAAAGGAAGTACTACTTTCTCCGGTTTCCATCACTTTCCCTGCCACTTTCTATAATCAGTACAGTGTAACCGAACTTCTTGAACAAAAAAAAGAGAGAAAGTCTCGAAAAAGCTTCCCATTTGGAACCGATGTATTATTTCGCATCACTTACGAGAGAAAGAGAGAGAGAGAGAGAGAGAGGTGACGAGGAGGAAGAAGGCCGGGAAAAAATCCATATATAGCAATGTCGGGTGGTAAAATTTTCTCCACTTTACTCCAGTCTTTTTGGCCTTGTAGCTTTCCCCCAAATGGAATGTTCCAAATAGAGGAATGACAGTTACATGTGACTACTACAGAAGAATTAAACTTAGTGGGAATTAAAAGGAAGCTTTCACCAGAACTTCCCTCCGCTTGGCTATTTCCACTTTCGCATATACATTCATGTCTATAAGTGTTATCTAGACTGAACAAAAAAGCCAAGGGAGAAGTGGATCTGTTAAATATTACAGGATCTCCCTTTCCCTCTCCATTTTCTGTCTCGGGGAATGAAGAAGGGAAGTGAAAGTAATTTTTTTCCCTCGACTACGTGTGTGTGTAAGACTGGAAAATATAATAAAAAAGCCAGCCATGCATGGTGAATTAAGGGATAGGATCTCCCCCAATCTTTAACCGACGGCTCTGGACGGTACATACCCTAGAGCCCTTTCCATGTATTGGAATAAATGGTCACTTTCTTTTTAGATTAGTTCACATACAAAGGAGAAAAAATAAGCATGATTAGAGGAAGAGGTGTACATCCAGGGATACAGAAACTATTGGATGTCCACAAGGTTTTCCCTGTCACCCGGCAAACAAAATGGGAGAGAACTTGTTTGGACATGTCCTGGACAGTTAACCTGGAGACACATAAAAGGGTACTTCTGGATTAATGGAATTGTAGTTGTTCCATTATTAAATGGCAGTCGCTGAATACAACATGGAGGAAAGGCACACATGTATGTGCATACATTTATTATTGCTACGATGTCCCTCTTTCTCTCTCTTTTTCCCTCTTTCTCTCTTTTTCTCTCTCTCTCTTTCTCCGTCTTTCTCTTTCTCTCTCCTTCTCCGTCTTTCTCTTTCTCTCTTTTTCTCTCTCCTTCTCCGTCTTTCTATTTCTCTCTTTTTCTTTCTCTTTCTCTCTCGTTCTCCGTCTTTCTCTTTCTCTCTTTTTCTCTCTCCTTCTCCGTCTTTCTATTTCTCTCTTTTTCTCTCTCTTTCTGTCTTTCTCCCTCTTTCTCTTGCGTTCTCTTTCTCTCTATTTATCTCACTTTTTCCCTCTGTCTCTCCCTCGTCCCCTTTATCTGTCCTTAAACCATTCCTCCACATGAAATTCCACCTTTTCAATTCAAGGAAGATAATAATAAAAACCTCTATGGTTCTTCTTCTTTCTGAAAAATTACAGACCAAATGAAAAGCAGGGAGAATCATCATGTCCAGTTATACAGATATATATGTAATTCCTTCTATATAGTTACTGGTGATGTGCCATTCCAAGAATATCAAACGATTATGATGTCCTGGGACAATAAAGTACAGGGCACGGAAGTGCCTTCATGGATGTACCGTCGTAGTGAAGGAACGTCCATATAATTTCTCTTCGTTGCCCTCATTTCTGAATTTTTTGCCGGGTTACCCATAAGTATATACACATTATCATACATGAGTCCTTTTTATTATTTTTTTTGGCATGTATTTTTTATCGTTCCTCCTCCAAATATTCATCTGTCTCCGTCGTGAGGGTAGTAGTAATAACTTTTATGGCCGTACATTGAATTCCCTCTCCCCTGACTGTCTTTATAAGCAGAGGGTCTTTGACTCAAATGTCTCCAACATTATCTCTCACCGTCTACGGCATGACAGCATCCATTTATTTTTAGTCGATTTCCCCCTTTTCCTTTGACCTTTGGCTGAACAGGAATAAAAAATATATATTGCTTTCTCTCTTTTTTTTTATTTCTTAAAAATTCCGGAGCACTTCTCATTCCGGGATTTTTCCCATTCCAGGTAATTATTTGTTTGTTAACCTCTAGTAACAATGCGCGTGGTGTACCATAAGACTCATCTATTACATTCTTATCCTTCATTTTCAAATCATGATTACAATAAAAATAAATTTAAACTTAGCATAAATGACTTGAATGTAATGTGCATGGTATATTACGGGGGTATTGCTAAGAACACTATTTTATTTAGTATTTACAATGGTTAGAGGTCTTGATGACAAAACAATTTAGTTTTCCTCCCTCTGCTATTAATAATTACTTTGATTTTTGTACGTATTAGTATTTTTTGTTATGAATAGACAAATTATTCTTTCTTCCCTTCTTCTCTGCTTATTTTTCCAAATGTTGAATATATTTTGAAACGGTACATGGGATTATTATTATTATTACTCTTTTTTTTTATTTATTTAAATTGTTTTATTATCGTATATAGTATTTTATTTGTTTTCGTATATACATATACACATGTGTAGTTCCTTCCCTTTTTGGGATGTTAATTGGAGCTCAAACCCCCGTTGTAAGCGTAGTCAGCCTTGTTGTGCATGATGAGCTTGTCGTCCACAAAGTAGAAGGAGTCTGATCTGGTTTCAAAGGCATTTGCGATCATTTCATTGGCTGTAGTCAAAAGAAAAATTACACACAAATTTTTAAATTAGAGCACAGAATGAAACAAGATCAATAGTGTAGCTGGTGCCACCCACGGTGCAAGGCTGCTTGGTGAGGGCTCTTAAACAAATCGGTGTGGGTCCAATTTGAACAAACATATTGTGACAGGAAACATTATTTTCGGGTCTGCTTTTAATATTGGAAATTATACTTCTTTTGAATGTCTAAGCACGAAATCCAATCTGGATGTACATCCAGGGTTTCCCAAATAATCCGAAATTATGAATGAATCCCGGGATATTTTCATTCTATAAATGACCCTGAAGGAAGGATTTACCCTTATGCCTCCACTATTAACCTTGGGTTTGATTTCATTTTGTTACGACCCAACAAAATGTGCATACATTTGTTGAAAATGGACCTAAACCGATTGGAATTTGCGTGGATTTCGCATTATGTCCGCATGTTGCAGAGGATATCCGGCACGTGCATGTAAATTAGTTTACGTTTGTTTCGTATTACTAAAGCCCATTAAAGGAACCATATAAGGATTTGAGAAGCCACTGTTTGAAATAGAAAGGAGTTGCAGGACAAGATGGGGACGGGATGCAGTGGTGGGGAAATGTGAGAGCCGTCACATGCACGTATGTCGGTATTATTTGAAAGGAAAGAGGGAGAGAGAGAGAATTTAGGAGAATCTGGTGGAGAAAAGAACATCTGTTTTCAATAGGATTTGGTAATACGGAAGAAACAAAAAAAGGACGACGGGGAAAGCTTACTGAGTTCCTTGGTGAGCGGCGGGAATTCGTATATATGTTCACAGGTGTTCCGACTATGAGGGATGCAGAATCCGAACTCAAAATCGAAGGTCTTGAGGAGTCTATCCCGGAAAAAATGCCTCTCGATCATCCTGAAATTCTCCACGGGCTTGGATCCGACGGTGAATTCCACTCTGTAAAAAAAATTTAAATTAAAATCATCCATTTTCCCTTCCTTCTCTCTCGCTTTCTCCGGAACTTTCTCCCACTATGAACAATATGGACGTTGCATCCAGAATATATAATGATACAAACTACACAAGAGAAATTCTCCGTCACATGCTTTACATTAATCCATAACAGATGGGAAAGGAGGATTAAAAGGGGAGGGAAACATCGGTTGATTCTGCGGCAACATTTATTTGTTTTATTTTAATTTTCCCCTGGACAAGCTAATGTGAAGGATGATGGTACTGAAAAGCATGCTGGAAATGATAAAAAAATGGAGAGAAAAAATTACGTCCGGTCTCCGTCCATGTGAGAGCTTGTTACTTTCTGTGGGAATAACTTATGGGAGTCTATAAATTGAGTTTCATTGTGACGTGTAACCAGGAAGTCAACCAAGATGGAATAGGGAGAAAGCAGCGGGAATGAAATGTTTCTTCCGTGTCTTTCCATATTACCAGGAATAAAAACTGTGGACCCGCGTAATATATTTGTATGCTTGGGCCACTTTTTTTTACGAATAAACAAAAAAAAAGAAGTTCAACGTACATTTTTTTTATTCTTTTAATTTGGATGTCTATAGGGGACTATATGGGATGTTTGTGCCTAGAATATTAAAAGAAGTTGGTGGACAAGAAAAAAGCTTTTTTTCTCCTTTTCCCCTGCGTTTTTTTTTGTTCCTCATAAGAAAGAGATATTTAAGAGCAAAAGGGCAAGAATACATACATGAAAAACTATGTAATATCAAGGGACCAATAAAAAAAGAAGGAAGAAAAAGCTCTTTCTTCCTCAACTTTCACTTGCAACTTCAAAAACCTAGGCTTTTTTTTTATACACGAAGGAAAAACAAGTTTTTTAGTCCCTTATGTTCTCCCTATATGTATCAGACCCAGGAAAAAGTGTGGGTTTTGTCTAAAAGGAAAATGAGAGAACCAAGGCAAAATATTGAATGAGGAAGGGAGAGTACCAGGAAAAAACAGTCTATAGAGAATCACAAAAAAATGACAGAAAATGTGAGATATTTTCCTGTACTTACGTTGCTCCAACAATTTTTAGTCGCAGGAACTGCGGTGTGAATTGATACCTCACGAAACGTCCAGCATTTGGGTCAACGTCTTCATTATTGTCGTATACCTCGACAGTATCTAAAAGAGGGGGAAATAAAAAGAAAAGTAAATACATTTTTATTTCTACCAAACCCCAAGTGTATCAAATTACGGTGCAGGCCCACGCCAAAGGAAATGGAAAAGAAAAAAAGAATGTGACATCAGAGTAGAAGGCAAAAGAGATTCCTTAAATCTTTTTTTCCCAAAAAATTTCTCTCTCCCACCTCAGGGAAATCTGGTTTCCCTTGTCACACATATGAAGGCTTTAGAGTCAAACCAGCCTAAGTCCATATTTTTCGGAAGTGAATGTTTTCACCAAATGACTCACAGTAACATATGCTTCACGTTACCCACTTTCATTCCTGGTCAAATATCACCATTACACCTCAAAATTTGACCTCAAAATTGATTTTTCTATCTCTAAGGGTTGTGCCCGCCACAATTTTTGACGCTTCCTGTAAAATTTGCTCTAGTGGACATAGGCTGGTATGAATCTAAAGCCTTCATATGTGTATATATAAAATATAAAAGGCTCCTGTGACACCAGTTTCTTATATTTTTTGTCATTATCATATATTGCGCTAACTTTCACTCTCTCTCTCTTTCTCGTCTTTCTCTCTCTCAGCTTTCTCTCTCTTCCTTGACTTTCTCTCTATTTCTTAGCTTTCTCTCTCTTCCTCGGCTTTCTCTCTATTTCTTAGCTTTCTCTCTCTTCCTCGGCTTTCTCTCTCCTTCTCCCTCTCCCTCTTACTCTCTCTCCTTGTACATAGTCCCCGTATCTCAAACTCCGGCTTCGGAGGTGAGATATAGTACCCCAAAAAAATACCCATTCTCCCCCCTTTTGCTGAACACTTTCCCCAAATAATTTCAAGCCTCATATCACACTGAAGGAGGAGGATGAATCATAAAAATGTAAGAAGACGTTGAAAGTCAATAGAAAATCAATAGGAAAATGTCAGGAAAGATATGATTATTCCAGAGAGATAAGTTTAACCTAACACGTCGCTCTAGTGGACTCCACTAAAAAATACATGAGAAATGGTAGATATAGCCGGTACGTATAATTACATGTACGTATCTATACATTATGCATCTAATATCAGTACAGACATCTGTCCATTCCAGGGAATAAGACCTCGACAATAAGTTTGACATCACCCGAACCCGTCATTCCTATTTCTTGGTCATTAAAACAATATGAAGGGACATTATGATAATTGTGAGGTCTCCTTGTAAATATCCCTTACTACCTCCGGGTAACCACGGGCCCTGGCTTCCCCACAAAAATCCTTGATTTTTGGACAGGGAAATAATGCAAGAATTTATTTACTATACCACTATGTACATTTCCCCGGTGGTATATACACCAGATATACATATTTACACGGTAGTCCCCGCTTTTTATGAGGGACTCAGTAGGAGGAACCAGTAGCCACCTCATCAGAGGGGAAAATAGTGTGAGTGGTTGCAATTACCCTCTCGTGGCTTACTTTCTCTCTCTCTCTCCCTTTCTCGGTCTAAACAACAGTAAATAGTCCTTGTTTTATTCTATGGTATTTATTACTCCTTCTGATGCGCATACTGAATGAAGCACATCGGTGACGTAGACTGAGCTGTGGTTCATAAATCCTTGAAATCCCTTTTTTTGGGGGGACAAATGTTCACTGTACACTTATGAGTATGGATGACTAATAAATGACGAGCTAAATTGAGAGTCCCCTCGCACAATGTGACACTGGGATATTTACGCTAATAAATACCAGCCAGAACACGTAGGCTTAGGAACTAAATGAACTTTTTTATTGCTATTTTGGAGGCAAAATGGGAAAGACAATATCCGCTCTTATCCAGCCGTTAACTATTACATTTTCCTGATCTAAAAGTATTCTGTATTTATTTTTAGCACAATCACTTGTACGTGTAAATACCGATTTTTACCGGGAAAGCCACTAACCCTACTGCCTAATCTGGGCCTGTTGCGTACATATTTTGTTGTATAAATAAAGTGCCAAAGGAAGTATTCCATCACTACGGACTTGTCCAAAGCTATTGGATTTAGAGCGGACGGGCTTTCAAAAGATGTAATAAAATTTGGGGAAGGGGAAGGACTTCATTGTATTACTAGGATATATACGGAGTCCGAAATACAACCTTCTTTATAGAAATAATGAATGAGGTTGGGAGTGGGAGGAAATTGGATTTTATTTTTATGGAGTTCTGTTTCTCCTTGCGGTGCTGTATCTTATATTTAGTTTTTTTTCGCCTTTTGGGGTTAATAAATATGTGGCAGAAAGTGATGGATAAAGTGGATTATTTGACCTTTCTATCAGTTTCGAGGACAGACGTAGTGGTTGGAGGGGAGGAGTTAATAATTAATACGCCCAATATTGCTATTTCTTGTCCTGTAACTTTACTCCGGGCATCATCACCGAAACCAAGGTTCCCTTAGGCATCTATCTGAACCTATATATATATGTATAGATGTACTCATATCCTCACATAAACAAGGCTTTTTCTTCAAATGACACATTTCTCTTCATTCAAGGTCTAAAATACTAATATACAAGGCTATATACTTCCTATAAATCGAAAGCCTATATAGTTCCACGGAACCAGTGTGCAGTCATAGTTTCGCCGAAATCTAGTACATATGATATCAATTCTGTAACATTACTTTGATTAAAAAATAGTTCCAGTAGGTACATGCCTCCCTTTTTCTTGAAGGGGAAAGAAAAAATTAGATTCAAAAGCCCCAAATGATAAGTTATTTTCCAAGAGTTTTTATTTTCTTGGTAGATACAACTTTGATTCACATAGTTACTCTTCTTACCTGCAGGTTTGGCGATTTCAAAAAGGACCGTGTTTGTCTCCATGTCTCGAATCTTAAACCGAGTGAAATCGATTTCATAGACGTTGGCTTCTGGATTGCACAAATAACCTGAAAAAGAGGAGAAAAAACATTTTTTTGAGAAACAGATTTTTTTTTTAAAAACTGGCTATTTATGGCTAAAGGGTGTACAAGTTATGTTTTTTTCTCTGAAGAAAAAGGATTCTCCACTGACTTCGGGGCATGGTTTGCTGGTAAAATTAGTAATAAGATGGGCAGTATGAGAGAGAAAGCAGACTTTGTCCATTCCTTATTTATTGTCCCAGTGCAAATGAAAAAGTTTAATTCCCCAAAGTTTTCCCTCTTGTAGTATTAAAAGGCTAGCCACATGGAAGGCGTAGGCGAACGGATGCAAAAACGTCGTATCTATATATACATGTACTTTTACAATCCAATATTGCCATCTTCCTCCTACAAGTTTCTAACCACCGCAATTTTTTTTCCCCCGGAATCAAATACCCGTTTTTTTTTGTTTCCTTTGAAAGAGACTTTTTGTGGACGAATATTTCCTCTTTTTTCTCCCTACTTTATAATTCCAGGCCCGTGGACATATGTATCTTCCTCTTTTATCCATGTTGAGTCGTGTGGAAATGTATTTTTTTTCTTGGTCAAACGAACTGCGTCTCTTCCTACATTAGGGGAATGTGCCATAAAATGAATCCTCATTTTACCCTGCAGTGACAGTAGGAACCACAGTTGTGTGAGCTAATTAAAAAGGATAATGCTTCCAAAGTAACTTTTCATGTTAAAGCCCGGGCTTTTCTCGGGGAAAAGGGAAGGGTTTTAGGGAGGACTTGTGCACATAAGTACACACAAGTATACAAATCCTCTTGGGTCAAAAAAACATTTGTACCTATCTATTTTCATCAAGTTAATTAAGCGCCGACGTTTGATGTCCTCCACAGAGGCGAGTGTGTCATTCTTTCTCCATTCTCCTATTTCACTCTCTCTCTTTCCGTTTTTTCGACGATACAATATAAACGCATGCCTCATACCAAAGCATACCTTCTTAAGTAACACAAAACATTCTCTGTCCTCCAGAAGAAAAAAACTTCTTGTGACGAAATATATACAGAAGAAGTATTGTATTTTGTTTTTTATTCCCAGGACCCAACATCTATTTTATGTGTTTTATCAAGTGAAATTCTGTGTTACGTACACAGCCACGCATTTCCTCATGATATCCTACGCCGTTCAGGCTACACAGGATGTTTACCCACGTTGGGAGTTAATTTCTTTCCAGGCTCCGAGGATTGTATTTATGTATGCTTGAGTCTTCATTAAGTCATAAAAAGAAACGCGTTGATATAAGTATGAGCCGGGAGTAGTATAAAAATACTAAAAAATGTTGAAATGTAGGACAATGCAGGATAAAAAACCAAAAAAAAAAAAAAACGTCTGTTTATACTCCGATCCACCTCACCATTTCTCTCCCAAAAATAACAGCCAAACCTTTGAAAGTCCGTGTATTTCCACATGCTTTAATATGTTTCTTTCTCAAGACATAAACACTATGGGGGGAACTTCGCAAAAAGAACAAAGGTGTCGAACTCGAAGGTGGCAATGAATGACTGTATACTGTGTAGCCGTCCTACTTATCCCATTAATCACCGCATTTCAAGGCTTCAAGATGACAAGATGATGCCTTTTGCTTCTGTTACACATGCTTCGTATGATTTTTCTACGGAAATTCTGCTCTGTCATACTCTGGCATTAATTCTGTCTTGTACTAATGGTATTATTATATTGTATTCTGTTATGTACCAGTACCATAATAAAGGAGAATAGTGGTGTAGTCATGGATTTTGTCTTATTATTTCATCCACCCTCTCCTTCCCTCCTTTTGAGTGCCAGAAAAGACAGTTTTGGATCGCTCTGAGAACATTCCCTTGTGTTGTTAAATGTAGTATAGCTTTAGCAAATGCCTCCTCTCTCACTCCCTCTTTGTCATTTCCCTTTGAAATCTCATGTCCTTCCTTGTCCAATTGTTTTGTTTTTTTTTTTACTCACAATCAGATTCCGCATCTCTCAATTTAACCAAGCGTATAGGAAAATCCTTTATATTTTTTTGTACTTAGTTCTTGTTGGTAGTTTTTTCCCCCACTGAAACATGCTATTAAACACCTTCAAAAGGGTTTTATAATGGTCGTTTTGAGAAGCAATTATGTTAATAGGGAGCTTGTTTGTATGTGTGTGAGATCATGTCTAGCCTTTGATAAACATGTACATATTTTTACATACATATTTTCCGATATACCCACCACATTAGCGTGCAGAATGAAAGGGTAGAGGAAAAAAATAAGTTGTACAAACTAAAACTTATGTGACAGTCCTCGTGAGTTATGCCTCATTGTATTTTATTGTGTGTATGCAGTTGTTGCGTGCATCTACCTAATCCATGTTTTATCCCCTCACAAGGAGGGCTGGAAATCTCTTGGTGACCAAAATGCCTCCAAAATGTTTCCACGCGTCTCTGCCGAGTTTTTTTTTTAATATTATTTCGTGGAAGAAAAAACATGTAGTTTTATTCTACTGAAAGTACGACCAGAGCAATCCAATTGAGCTAGCGGAAGGTAAAGAAATAAATAAAGGGAGAGAGAGAGACAGCTAGTTAGGACAATAATTTACCTTCACATTCAAATTCTGTATAAATGAAAATAGCCAATTTCTCAAAAAAAAAGTCCTGGATTTCAAGGCAAAATTGTTTTAAAAGGAGCATTTCCTACCATGTCTTTACTTCGTATGCAAAGGGGGACTGTCCATGTACAGAAAGAGTTCAAAAAGCAAATTTTACATGGGAACAAGCTTCTATGTACGAAGGTTCCTTTGAAGTCCTGCAATTATTATGCCCCCCTAGATTTTTAGAATCTTCATTTAAATTATACCCAAGACAGTAAATATTGTCAGAGAGGATACATGCAGCGCAAAGTGTTGGTATATCAGAAAGTTGTCGCAAAAATTTATACATTTATAGCCATTTTAAAAATTCTTTAGACCTAACGTAGTTTGTGTGGGAAGTCTGACTTACAAGCATTTGAAGCTACTAATATGCACAGGCACTCCACACGTAATTTTCCTCCATTCCACCCATTTTAAGTGAGATTATTTGTATGCCATATAACTTACTCTATACTCTATAACTTTCACACAACTCTCATCTATAGCACGGGAGAAAGCCTAAAACAGAGTGCTGGATAAAATATTAAGCCTTGTCAAATCCCTCAAAAGACCCTGTGGTATACGGAGCTCCTGTTTCTTCTAAACGAGCCGCCACCTGGAAAGTCAGGACTAGTTATTTTTTGAAGCCCGTGAAAGCCTATTGTTCAGGTACGGAAAAAGCCTTGAATGTCCACTGTACATACGCAGTAGAAATCGATGCAGTTTTTTAATTAAGGGGACACGAGAACCTGGCATACATATGTATGTACGTCTACACAAATGATTTTTAATGGAATTTATGGAAAAAATACAATCGGCTCCTGGTGACGTTACCACACGTGTCCATATTCGTTCATATGTATACATATTGGTCAGATAACGTGATGAGTATTTCCCCTTTGAAGGCCATAGGAAAGTCCACGTGACCTTCTGCATGTTCACATCCCGTAAAAACAAACGGAAGAAGAGGAGGAGGAAGAAGAAGAAGAAGACAACTGAAATAACAACTAATCCGAGAGGATTATTAGTCATGAAAGGGGGATGTTAAATATCCATTAAATAATTGATGAGCTCACAAAGCCCCACTCCAAGTTATTATTCATGAGATGGTTCGGACAAGAGAAGTCATAGTCCTCCCATTGTATACACTTGCACAGGTAAAGTCCTCACACGCCCCGCTAAATTTTCAACACTCCTCCGAGACAAAATAAACACGGGCATTCCCTTCCCTCCCTCCCACCTCCTGTGTTTTTTTTTTTTTTAATATTTCTACACGTAGACAGTTGTTTCATTTCGGATACTACAATCAAATAGAAATGACGGCCTTTAAAGAGGCTACAAGATTGGGGGGGAAACAAAGGAATTTATCTAGTTCCAAAGTTGTTCTATTTGTACGCCCACATACGTATAAACATACGTATACATTTCTACCCACAGCCTATGTTTTGTGTTTCCAAGGCCTTCTCATATACTACGACGCGGAGCTGTCATTCCTAAAATGGTGAAAATACGTGTGTGGACATTTTTTTAATTTATTTATCCCTATTTTTTTTATCGCCCAAAGTCCAGCGTGTTGGAAGTCCCAGGCATGTTTTTTTTAACCCGCAAAAAAAAAATGTGGGGAGAAAAGACTCGTCATGGTTCAAATAAACGCGAATGTGTACCATCCTTTCATGGTGACAGGCCGTGATGATGGTGAAATAGTTTAATAGGATGGAATTCAATTGAAACCCACATAGGTATTTTTATAACCTGCTGGGAAATTACGGTTAATAGAAGCTGTTGTTGGACCAATGGTCCCTATTTATCACCCTGGGCATTCCCACCTTTCCCTTTCCCCCTTGTCGTTCTTGTTAGAAAAGAGGAAAGAATAGAGACCGGAAAAACATTCTTTTTTTTTTGCACCGCTGGCGGTTGTGGCAACTCCTCAAGTGCATACTTTTTCCGGGGGAAAGTCCAAATGAAGGAGTCTATAAGGTGTCTCATATGTACGTTTGCGGGTGTTAAAAAAAGACTGACGCAAGGACTGTGGAGTAAATTCTACTGTGTATAATGTTCAGTGGAAGAAGAAAAAACGTTGAAGAAAAAAAAACATACAGTCCCATAGAAGTCAGCTGTAATGAAGTCTTTATTGCAAACAAGAGGTGGGGAAACTGTCATGAGGACAACCATAAGAGAAGTACGTGAGATGAAAGGAGAAATAGTGTGATAATAATAGAGGGACAGAGAGAGAGAGGAAGGGAGAGAGAGAGACAGATCATATGCTCTCTTATACATTTTTCTGTGTATGATCCATTGTCCTCACACTTATTATTGTCTCTGGACTCTTCTTCAATTCAACACAGATAGAAAGTGGGAGAGAGACAGATGCAGAAAAAGAGTAAGAAAGCAAAAGAAAGTGAACGAAAGACAGAGAGAAAGAGAGAGAGAAAGAAAGGGAACGAGAGATGGAGAAAGAAAGAGAAAGAAAGTAAAGTAAAAACAGAGAGAAAGTGGGGGAAAGAGATAGAAAGAGAAAGGGAGAAAGATGGGGAAAGTAAAGAAAAGTGAGAGAGTGAAAGAGAGAAAGACAGGAAAAACGAGAGAGAGAGAAACAGTAAGGAAGCGAAAAACTGAGTAAGACAGTGAAAGAGAGAGACAAAAGAAAGAGAGACAAAGAGAAATAAAGCGAGAGAAACAGTAAGAAAGAGAAAGAAAGCGAGAGTGAGAGAGAAAGAGGAAGAATACGAATAAGAAAGATAGAGAAAGAAGGAGATTGAGATGGAGAGAGATAGAAAGAGAGAGAGAAAGAGAAAGAACGAGAGAGAGAGAGAATAAAAAAAAAGGAGTTGGGAGGAAAGATACCAAGAAACTTGTTACTGTAGTTACACTTGTCAGTAGGAATTTCGCCATTATATTGGAGCAATAATATGAAAAGTTTTTTATTGTGACTTTTGCTTTCCTCCCCATTTTTTCAAGTTCTTCTTCTTACCACCAGTTACACATTTTTAAAGGTGCTAGTGGTAGCTGTATAACATGTAGCCAGAACCATTCTACACCCCCAAAATACGTTCGGATTTTTATTATTACTGCCACTATTACTATTGCTCAATAATATTACACACACTCATTCTCTTGCGAAACTTCCCGGGGGATGGGTGAAGATGAGTTTGTTGTATGTGTATATACTTATAATATTTTTCTTTCAGACGGAAAAACTTTTGTCTCTCCGCCTGTCTTCCCGCTCCGTCTCGCAATCTCTCTCTTCTCCTGTCTCTCTCAATCTTTCACTCTGTTCTTTCCATTTGTTTTCCTCTTCTTTAACTGTTTTTCTGCCTCTCATTCTCTCTTTGTCTTTCCCTTTCTCTCCCACTCTCGTTTTTACACTCAATCTCGTTTTTCCTCTTCCACTTTCTCTTTTTCCCTTTCTCTCTCTCTGACGCCCTTTCAATCACTCTCCATCTCCTTTTCACACCTTTTCCCTTGCAATCTTCCATCTTTGCCTTCTCCTTTCTGACTTTTTTGTCCCCCCAGCCTTGAAGGTATTTAACACGTTCTCATATACTATACTTAAACTTTACGAGGGGATCGAACACCTAATAAACCCAAAGGGAAAAGAATGGCTTTTGGAGATGGTGCCACAGTTTGTCGGAAAGGAACCTTGACATTAAAAGAAAGAAAACAATTGGCTTTCACACTCACACAAAACCACACTAAAAGTTGAAATGGACGTCCCAAGAGGAGTGAAACTTTAGCTACAGCAATTTTCTGGTGATAAATGTTCCCTTTCAAAGAAGGCAACTTTGAAAAGACTAGTTGACCGTAATGCATCATAGTGTCTTATTAGATTTATTGAGAAAGGGGTAAAGCCTGGCAATAGCCCGGAATTTCACACCAAAAATTTCCTCCATATATGTAGATCTCCTATAAGTGTACTGTACCGTATAAAGAAGGGAGACTTAGAAGTCAGAAGTTGGTACAAGTCCGAATATTTTTCTTCCCTTCCCCCCAAATATACTTTTCTACCCTTTCATTTTTGTTATAAAAAATATATATACTTAAACATATGTATGGTTCCGTGTAAGCCAGTCAAATGTCTTCCTTATAGCGTAAAACTGCTACAAGGACAGAGTCTATGTTAACAATTGGAGAAAGTTTTACTAAACGGAACATTTTCCACCGTTATACCGCAAAGCCGTTCTACCGAACTCCGGGATAAAGAAAATTGAATGTAATATACATAATGTCTTCCTTTTGTTTTCACCCTATATACCTTCACTAAAATATGCATATCTCCCCCTCCCCCCCGAGACAGTGTGAAAATGGGGGAAAGTATCCGTGGAGTTTTAAGAGGGAGACCCACCGGTAATTTCGGGACGTCTCAACGTCTGTATATTCCTGGCGTTTTGAGGGCGATGGTTGAAAATTCCCTGGAAATGTGTTCAAAACGTGCACTTTTGATTTAACTTCCAGGTTATCAAACTTTCATCGTCGTCTATTACATTCATATATATCAGGGGTGCCCAACCGGTTTGATGTCGCGGTCACAAATGTAATATTGCTGCAGCGCAATGGTCACAAAAAATTTC
>JAQGBT010001965.1:0-27238 GCA_034698585.1 Disparrhopalites patrizii | reverse complement strand
GGGCATAAGGTACTACAACACAGTGATGGTCTCGATTCAATCCGTTCTGAACACCAAAAAGGGTTCCCTTGTTAGTATCAAAATTTTACTCGCTTTCTCTCTTTATATGTTTCATCCTTTTAAACTCCGACGTTTTCTACGTTTTCTCTCGCTGTCCATAATATAGCATTCCCCTCTTTTTTCATATTTCTCCCTGAAGATATTTCGTCCTCCTTCTTTTCTCCATCTCAACCCTTGTTTTCCTCCCTCTCGCTCTCTTGCCTGATCTCTCTCTGACTCTTTTTGGCCCCCAAAATTCTTCGGTTCGAATTTCACAACCTGGATTTGCTCCCAATTTAGAATGTGATCCCCATTGCATAGAAATTTTGTACTTCTCCCATTTCTCCCCTCTCAATTTCTATGAGTTCAAAACAATTTTTTGCTCATTTGCCGGGTTGTGTTGCGCAGTTCTCATCTACCGTCTCTCCCATTCCGCATCTTATCCCTCTATTGCCAAGTCTCCCCAGTCACTCCATCGCTCTCCGTCTTCCTCCGCCTTCGCACCTATTATCTTATGCGTCCATTAGAATAATGAAGGGAAAATATGGACATAATACACCTCTCTCTCTCCTTCTCTTTCTCTCTCTCTTTCTCTTTCTTTCCCTCCAATTTCTCTCCCTGTCGTGTTTTTCAACCCATCTAAAATTTCCCACCGCCTGTCCCCGTTTCTCTCATAAATGACCGGCATGTGTACCATAAGCATCTTAAAAGCGAGTGGTTGGTGGCGGGTATTTTCTTTCCAGGCCATAATAACAGAGTATGGCTCCATGCGTAATTCCCATGGAATGGAGTGGGAGCTAATTCCACCTGCTAATATTATACGGCCGGCTCAATAAACCTGGGAAGAACCGGAGGAAATTTCCCGTTTATGGTTCCACTGACGATTTCTTGAGGGGCCAGAGGAGATTCGGAAGGAGGAAATACAAAGTATGAGGAGACCCGTCTAAAACGAAGAAGTCTAAAAAGTGAAAGGTAATCACCAAAAAAGAGGAGACTAAAATCTCCAAAATCGTCTAAAAGGAAACCAAATTCCACCAAGACACCCCTGGAGTGGCGGGAAAAATTTGAAATTCGGAAACCGCCATCTATATAGGAAGCTAAATAGGATTTATATAGGAGGGGAAAGCTAAATCAGAAAATACGGGGAGTTTCTTGGAGGGGAAAATTGCAAAAAAAATAAAGAAGGTGAAAGTTCTTAATTACATTTTGTCTCAATTCCCTCCCTCTTCCCTTGCCCCCATCCTTCCCGTGGTCTTTCTAATTAATTTCGCCACAGACGTTTTACAAAAGGGAGAAAGTTCCTCTCAAAAAGATGAGGGAAAACAAAAGGGAGAATAATTGGGAAAGAAAGGATTTTTTTAGAGAGTCTATATATGGCAAGCTGGGATAAAAAGTGTACCAAAAAGGGAGACAAGTTTGAACGGGGACTTGTGACACAATTTTTTTCCTCTGACGCACTACATTGAAAGAACATAGGGGGTAACTATATGCATAGGATGGGAGAAAGTATGGGGGAGTGCAAGATAAGAAACTTTCTCCAAGGCTTCGTCTATCATGCAGAAGGGGAGAAGAAGTTTTTTGAGGTTACGATGGGCACCGTACCACGTGGGGTGCTTCTGGCGTCAAGCTGTCTGGTTTCATCTACTACGAGAGAGAGAGAGAGAGAGGGGGGAAGACCCTGAGAGAGAGAGAGAGAGAGAGAGAGAGAGAGAGAGAGAGGGAGAAAGGCTGATAAAATGTCTACCCGAACAAAAAGCATGGTGAATAGAGCCAGACAGGAGAGCAGCCGAAGAGTAACTTGTTGGTCGAAGGAAGGCGGCGGAAGAGAGCAGGAGCAGAATCATACGTAAACCTTCCCTCAGCACACAAGAAGCCTAGAAATTAAAGATACGGACGTGGAACAAGCATTATTTATGGAGAAAGTATGGGGGAAACCTAATGCAAGGAAGCAAGTTTCCAAGTAGTGGAGAGAGATGGACAGGAGAAATTCGTGGATTTCGTTCAAAAAGAGAAACGTCTGGGAGGAGACATCAAAATATTCATAAAAATAAACAGAGAAACTAGACGAAAAATATTCGTAGAAGACAGTTTGGGGAAAAGACACGAACGGAAGAAAGCGGGAGTGTACGGAGAGAAGAAAAACGGAGAGGGAGGAATCGAGAGGTGGAGAAGGAGAGGCGAGAAAAAGAGAGAGACGAACAATGAGATTAACAAATGTGCTATGAGGTGACTGAGAAAATAATAGAAAGGATGAGAGAGAAGAGAAAGAGGGATAGCGAGAGAGAAAAAGTCAGAAAAAAAACGCGCGAGACAAGAGAGTGGGAGAAATGAGAGAAAAAAGATAGAAAAGAGAAAGAGAGAAACGAGAAAGTGGGAGAAACGAGAGAGAATAAGACAAAATGGAAAGCGAGAGAAACGAGAAAGTAAGAAAAACGAGAGAAAAAAGACGCAAAGGAGAAAGCGAGAGAAAAAGATGGTAAGAGAAACGAGAGAAAAAGACAGAAACAAGAAATCGCGAGAAACGAGAGAAAAAAAACGGAAGGAGTTCAAAATTTAGATAAACAAAAGAAGCGTAAAGAGAAAGAGATCAAAATGTAGAGAAATAAGAGAAGCCTAAAGATCACGCTGTATAGAAATAGAGAAAAGAAAGCTGCAGAGAAAGACAGAAGAACGTTAAAAAGAAAGTGAGAAGATAACGTTGAAACGAAGAGACGAAGAGGAAATTAGAAAAGAGAGAAGAGAAAGCTAAAAAGGCAAGAAACGTTAAATACAGTACACTTTCTATGTAACATGCTCCCTTAAAACGGTTTTCTCTCTATAACGGTGGCAGAAAATGATCCCCTCAAAAACTTTCTCCAATTGTTAACATACAAATTTCTGTTCTCTAAAACGGTGTGTCGTTATAACGGGGAATATTTCTGATTGAAGCGGAACCGTTACAGAGACAGTCGAGTCTCTCTTTAACGGGCCTCCATAAAACAGTGTTTACACTATGAGACTATGACGGTGTTCACAAACCTGCCCGAGAGATTTGCTATGCTAAATTCATTCTCTATAACGGTTTTCTCTCTGACAGTTTTTTCTCTATAACGGGGAAGTTTTGAATCCCCCACCATTCAGCCTCTCTCCCTATAACGTTGTTAGGGCACGCCTTCGCATACTTCTCTCTTTATAAAGTGTTTCTTTAATTTTGAATTCCCTGCCGTTTAACCTTCTTCTCCATAACGGTTTTAGGCCACGCCTTTCGCATATTTCTCTCCCTATATCCCTATGCCGGTTTTTCTTTAATTTAGAATCCCCAGCCATTAAATATTTTTCTCTATAACGATTTCATATTATTTCTTATACCAGTTAAATGTAACTGCTTTTTGCTACACCGCTATAGAGAGAGTCGACTGTAGTTTATAAGGTAAACGAGAATGACGGGACCGGAGAAAGTCAACTGGAAAGTAAAGAGACAAATGGGGGAAATGGGAGAAAGGAGAGGAGAGAAGGATTGTGAAGAGAGAAAAGGGGGACAAAACGTAGGAGGATCCAAACCCTAAATCCGAAGGACACCAGTCGGATTGAAGGGGCAAAGCCTTGAAAGAGTGCTTTCACAATACGAACGACCAGAATTAAGAATGTGGACTAGAAATGTTAGTGCTCACTCCTTCCATTGAAGCTGGAGAAAAAAAAATAGAAACTCCTGGAACGCTCCCTCACTTTCCCAGCATTGTAGTAGACTATAGCCCTGTGTGTACACAAGGCTCTTTAGCAGTACCTAGCTAGTACTTTCTCCTTCTTGGGGCTTTTTCGTCCACACGAAACAAGTGAGTGGATGGATGCCGATGTCTGGAAGGATGGTGGTAGCGTGGGAAAAAAATTCCCTTCTCTCCTCCAGCCTCTTCCGTCTATACATAATACATGCGAGACTATAACTCTAAGGCGCCTATTATGTCCGGGATGAAACGGAGACTTGACTATTTTTCTTTAGCTCTACTTCTAAACTCTCTGAGAGGGTGGATTCAGGTCAAAAAGTTATATTTCACCGACTCTTCTCTCTCTCTTTTGTGTATCACCTTCTCTTGCTCCTATTTCCTTTTTCCCTCTATCATAATTTATAATTCTCTTTCCTCTTCTTACTTTCTCTTTAACTCTTTCTATCTCTTACTCCTTTCCAAGTTTTCCTTTTTTCTCTTTGACTGCTTTGTCTTTTACTGTCGCTCTCTAATTCTTGCTCATTGCCTCTTTCGCTGACTTTCTCCTTCTTTCTTTATTTTTGTTGCTCTTTCTTTTTATTTCACTCGCTCCATTCTGTCTCTTACGTTTTATTTCATTCCCTGACTTACTCTCTCCTTATTTCTCTATCACTCTTTCTTTCTTTGTCTTACTTTATCTATCGCTCTCTGTGTCTCTTTGGCTCTCTCTCTCTTACTTTTTCATTCGCTGGCTTTCTCTTAATTTTTATGTACTATCTCTGATTTTCTTTCTCTTGGCTCTCTCCCTCTTGATTTCTCTTCTACTTTTCCCTCTTGCTTTCTCGTTCAAATTCTCACTCTTACTTTTTCTTTCCAATTCACTCTCCTACTTTCTCTTTCGAATTCCCTCTCTTAATTTCGCTTTTAAATTACATGTCTTACTTTCTCTATCAAATTACCTGTCTTACTTTCTCTATCAAATTACCGCTCTTACTTTCTTTCCCTCTCTTATTTCCTCTTTCAAATTCCCTCTCTTATTTCCTCTTTCAAATTCTCTCTCTTACTTTCTCTTTCAAATTCCCTGTTTTACTTTCTTTTTCAAATTCACTCGCTTAATTTTTTTTTAAATTCCCTCTCTGACTTTATCTTTCAAATTACCGCTCTTACTTTCTTTTTCAAATTCACTATTTTACTTTCTCTTTCAAAATCCCTGTTTTACTTTCTTTTTCAAATTCGCTCGCCTAATTTTTCTTTTAAATTCCCTCTCTTACTTTCTTTTTCAAATTCCTTCTCGTACTTTCTTTCAATGTCCCTCTTTTACTTTCTCATTCAAAAGCTCTCTTTCTCTTTCAATGTCACTCTTACTTTCTCTTTCAAAATCTCTTTCTCTTTCAATGTCTGAGTACGTCCTCTTTGAATATATTTGTCTTGCTTTTTCTTTGACTCTCTCCCTCTTAATTTCTCTTCAAATCTATATTTCACTATCTGTTTCTTTTTCTCCCTCGTTTGTCCCTCCTTATTATCTTTCTTTTGACCCGACTCTTTCTGTCTCATTCAATTTGTATTTATTGTTGTCCCCTTCTGTTCTTATTCCCTTTTGTCTCTGTCTGTTCATATTTTGTTTGTCTTCTTTTGTTCCTATTTTGTTTTGTCTCTCCTTTCTCTTTATCTTTGCTATGAACTTCGTATATATTAGTATGTTCCTTTCTCTACCTTGCAATTACTTGTATTCGCGATTGTTTCTTTTCCATTTATTTATTTTCCGCCAATGTTTCTGTCTCTATTTCTGGTTGTACTTTGTTTCCCTATTTTGTGCTTTCCCTTTTGTTGTTTGCAACTCGCTGTGACGCCCTTTCCCATTTTCCTTTGCCTGCTCTGTCTATCTCCGTCCCCTAGCCTCTTGGAAGCGTCTGTCCCGCAGGAAAATGTCTTTTAACAACCATTTGCGACTTCTAATAAGGGATGTTTTCCTAGGTAAAAGAGCTGAGGGCTCCCTTGTGATGGAGTGTGTCTCACTACTTTGTATGCGGGCTTTCCCTCTCGCAGCCACACGACCGAGGAGCTTACATGGGGTTTATTTAGAATTGATAGGAAATTTATTTTCCCGGGTAAAACCCTGTATGTACAAGCGTTATTGGAGCTCTTCACGGCATCTAAGCATATAGATTTCTTGAAAGGAAACACACGTACGACGTCTGGGGACAACGGCTCTGCGAATGGAGTGACAAATAGATATTGTACATTCTGTGGCACAGTTTAAATGCCAAAAAATGTAGCTCTTTTTTAAACCACAAATTTGTAAGAATTGTAGCACGTTTTCACACTAGGAATTTTTAAGATAGAAGAATTTTCGTAATTATTAAAAGTGGATGCATTTAAAATTTAGATCGAAATCCGTCTGATGACTAATAAATAAGGGGGGAAATAAGCACGAAATGTTTCTGAAATGTCCCATTATTTCTTGTCATAAAAAAATCTTTATTATTTCAGCATTCGCACTCCGCTGTGAGCCCGATAAAATTTAAATTCCATCCCTAATGAAATGCTTACTTTTTTTTACTCCCAGAACATTTTCTTTCCCTCCAAGGAATGTATAAATACGTAATTTTTCCCTTGTATAACCTGTCCCATCCATTTTGTGTTATACCTGCAGCATGTCCAATATTATAGTAGGAACTGTCATAAAAAGGGGTATAATATAGATATAAAAAATCCAAATAAAGAAAAATGCCCATCCCCCCAAATGTCTCCCCAAGGTCCGGGATGAATATCCCAATTCCATCTAAAATTGATCTGAATTACTCACTTTTTATTATATTTCAGAGTCCTAAAAATTCTTCCCCTTTCACCTTGTCTTACACAAATATAAAAACAAATATTCTTTTACCACATAATTTTTATAACTTTATTTTCAATCATCCCCTCTCGCTACATTTTTTTGGAGGTTGGGAAAGTGGATAAAATTATTTAGGGAAAGAATAAAAAGGGAGATAAAAGGGAAGGATTTATGCCCGGTGGGTCATTCAGGCTGGACACTTAAAGGAACGTGAAGAGAAAAACTCAATTTGGGCTTAACTATTAAATCCTTTGCTCGGGGCCAAAATTAAAGAGAATATAAAAAGAGGGAAATTCATTTTTTTAATGCGTTTTTGAATGGAAAATTGTGTTGGGTAATAATATGGGAAATTTGGGATTCTTGTGATTCGCAGTTTGTTTTCGTATGGGTGAATTCGCAGGTGTGTCCATTGGGGCCTCACTTTTACGTCACTTAATTAATAGTTTGGCAACCTGCAAAGCTATCCTATCTTCTACGGTAATAACAAGGAATCTATAGAAAAATAAATAAATTCAACGAAAAGAGACGGCAAAAAGGAAGACAAAAAATGAGGAGATAGAGGCATATTCAAAGTGAATTAGAAGCGAATCAAGGAAGAAAAACACACATTAAAACGAGTTGGAAAGAGAAATCAAGGAAGAAAAAGCGATAATAAAAAGATTCGGAGACAAATCACGGAAGAAAAAGAGACACATTTTTATAACCTGATTAAGAGAGAAATAAAGCAAGAAAAGTGACATTAATATAAGATTGAGAGACAAATCAAGGAAGACAAATATAATACACGTAAAAACGAGATTAACCGAGAAATACAGGAAGAAACGCGACATTAATCAGAGATTGATAAACAAATCTCAAGGAAGAAAAAGAGACATTAAATCGAGATTGAGAGAGAAATGCGAGAAGAAAAAGCGACATTAAAAAGGGATTGAGAGACAAATCAAGAAAGAAAATGAGGCACGTCTAAACGAGATTGAGAGAGAAATAAAGAAAGAAAAAGCGACGTTAAAAAGAGATTCAGAGACAAATCAAGGAATGTAAAGAGACACATTAAAACGAGATTAAGGGAGAAATAAAGGAAGACAAAGCTGCAATAAAGAGATATGTACAGAGACAAATAAAGGAATAAAAAGAGACACATTAAAACACGGTTGAGAGACAAATAAAAGAATAAGAAAATAGATACATTAAAACAAGGTTGAGAGACAAACAAGGGAAGAAAAAGAGACTTATTAAAGCAAGGGTCAGAGACAAGCAAAGGAAAACAACGAGATTGCGAAAGAAAGGAAAAGAAAGAGATAGAGGAAGAAATGAAGGAAAAGAAAGACATTGAGAGAGAAATAAAGTAAAATAAAGAGATTGCGAAAGAAAGGAAAAGAAAGAGATGGAGGAAGAAATGAAGGAAAAGAAAGACATTGAGAGAGAAATAAAGTAAAATGTAGAGATTGAGGAAGAAACAAAGGAAAATAAAGAGATTGAGGAAGAAAGAGATTGAGAAAGAAATAGAGTAAAAGAAAGAGATTGAGGAATAAATAAAGTAAAATAAGGAGATTGAGGAAGAAATAAAGTAAAAGAAAGAGATTGAGGAATAAATAAAGTACAATAAAGAGATTGAGGAAGAAATAAAGTAAAAGAAAGAGATTGAGGAAGAAACAAAGGAAAATAAAGAGATTGAGAGAGAAATAAAGTAAAAGAAAGAGATTGAGGAAGAAACAAAGGAAAATAAAGAGATTGAGGAAGAAAGAGATTGAGAAAGAAAGAAATAAAAAAGAAAGAGATTGAGAAAGAAATAAAGACCGAGAAGGAGACAGTAGGAAAAACCGAAGTTCTAACGGCAATTCGAAAAATAGGGAGATAATATGAAAGAAAAAGAACGAAAAGAACGAAGAGAGAAATATTAAGCTGCAAGCTGTCCAAAAGGAGCTGCACAGCTAAGCGTAGCATAAAAAAAAGCCAGAGAGGCCAAGCGAGAAACCAGGAGAAAGTGAATGACGAGGAACAGAACGGAGACAAATTCCCGGAGGAAGAAGATGCTAATTGTGAGAACGTGCGAGAAATAGACCAGGTAAACCTGACAGAGAAAGCCAGGCAGAAGGACAGGAGAGAGCGGGAAGAGGGAGCAAATGGACATAAAAAGCTCTCAACCTCTTCAAATTATGATGACAGCCAAGAAAGCGGAGAGTATCACGGTGACCTGTGTAACAGAAAAAATGCCATCTCCTCCTCTCTGTCCCTCTCTTTCACTCACTCCTTTCCCCCGGAATTTTATAGAGGGGATAAAATTCTCCTAGGAGAAAAAAGTATGGAGAAAAAGAAGACACCCACTGGGTTTTGAAACGCTCGTGTTCGTGCGTGTTTTTTTGGGGGGATAGAAAAAAAATTCTCCATTTTTTATTCCTCGTGCAACATTCCTTAATTTATTACCCCATCATCTCTCTTAATGTCTTTACCCCTTCACGTCGTCCTCCCTCTCACACCATTTTTTTTTCGCACTAGCACCACCGTATATATACTCGTAATACTAAAAGCTATCTCCCCTCAGTAAATATTTCCCTCTTGTACACAAGTCGGCAGACGCTCTCCATTTTTTGGGGCCTTTCTCCTCCTCTCAATTCAATTGCAACATGGGGAGCTTAATACTTGTATTTTCCCCCCACCCCATATTCTCACAAAAACATATGGTGAAAGTCCTACTTTTTTCCGGGGGAAAGCTCGTCTTTTACTTAGAATTCGTGTCTCTTTTTCCGCCCAAGAACCGTCTCTCATTACGCATTTGAGGGCAGATGGACAAAAAATGTTTTTGGGTACAGCTCAAACGATGGTCTACAAATTATTATGGAAGAGCAATCCAATCTTCAAGGATCAATTCGATCTTTACGTTCGTTTATAATCCCAAGATAAATGCTGGATAATGCATTTTTCAATATTTTCTTCACTATTTCTGTCCAAGCCCAAACGGTATAAGCAAAGAATGCAAAGGTAATTGACCAAATGGCTTCCTTTGGGATTCATTCATTCATTTGGCCATTCATTTCGTGCTTTCTGTCGTCCAAACCCAATACAATTAAGAGCTCCAGTTAATAACATAATTAAATAGTGTGAAGGAGAGATGTATTGGAAAGCTTAGGATAATTACAACACAATTCAGTCTAGGCAGAAGTGTCTAGGCTAAAAGCGGACAGAAACAAACGTGTATCGCTCTCTCTAAAAAGAGGGAGGGGCACGAAGGAATTTAAAAGGGAAAACAGACAAACGGAATAAAATGACAAAAAGAAAGATCGAGAAGGTGGAGACAGAAGAGGGAAAAGCAGAATGGAAGAATGAAGAGAAAGTACAGAAAACGGAGAGAGAAAGCCAAGAAAATGAGGAAAGAAAGCCAGGAAAACGATTAGAAAGCATACGAAACAAAGCGACAACACAGAGAGAAAGCCAAGGCAAAATCGAAAAGACGGAGAGAAAGCCAAGAAAACAAAGAGAGAAAGCTAACAAAACAAATATAGAACGAAGAGGAAAAGCCAAAACACTAAAAAAAAGAAAGCCAAAAAAGCAAGAAAGAACGACAAGAACAAAAAGAAAGCCAAGAAAATAAGAAAAAACAACAAAACCGATACGAAAGTCAAGAAAAACGATGAAAACGAAGTGTAACCCAAAAAAACAAGAAAAAAACACAACGACGAGAAAGCCAAGAAAACAATAAAAAACAACAAAAGCAAAGAGAAAGCCAAAAAACAAGCAAAAAATAAGAGCAATCCAAGAAAACAAAGAGAGAAAGCTAACAAAACAGAGATAGAACGAAAAGGGAAAACCAAAACACCAAAAACGAAACAAGAACGAAGAGAAAGCCAAGAAAGCCTGAAAAAACGACACAAGCGCAGAGAAAACCAAGAAAACCAGAAAAAACGACACAAGCGCAGAGAAAACCAAGAAAACCAGAAAAAACGACACAAGCGCAGAGAAAACCAAGAAAACGAAGATAGAAAGCCAACACCACCAAATGCAGAAAGTGCAGAAAACAAGGCGAGAAAGCGCAGAAAACGAGGCGAGAAAGTCAAGAAAACGAAAATCAAACGAATGAAGAAAGACTAGCAGGTGGAGAGAACCCAAAAAAACAAAGAGAGAAAGACACCAAAACGAATAGAGAAAGTCTAGAAAGAAAAGAGAGAACCCACAAAAGCAAGATAAAGAAGAACACCACAAGACAGAGGGAGAGTGATGTAAAGGAAACCAGAGGGATAAATTCAAAGAGAGAATAATCGAAGAGAAAGTGTCAGAAACGAATAACAAAAATAGAGTCCGAGAGTTAATAAAGCAGTAACAGCACAGAACCAGACCAAAGAAAGAGAAGCAGTAGAGTCATACATATGCTGTTAAAGCAAGTAAAAGGCGAGACAAAATTCAAGAAAAGAAAAGTCAGAAGGTAGGAAACAGAAAAGTCAGAGAGAGGGAGAGAGCGAGGAATACTCCAAAAGCCACAAAAGGAGATGAACCACATGTGCGTGGTAAAAGTAAAAAAAAAAAAAAAAAACCTACAAGAATAAACGTCAGCATCCCTCATGCCGGCATCCAAGACCTGCAGAAGACGATAAGAAATTCAGGTAAAATGAAAGGGAAAAAAATGTATGGGGAAAGACCCCCCAAAAAAATATGTTGGGGAATGTTGGACGGGGGAAGGAATTTTTTGCTCTCTCATCCTTCCTCTTCTGCCCCCATTGAACACGGCGAGAGACGCTTGACTTTTGTGGGGAAGAAAATGAAGAAGAAGAAGACGAAGTGTGTGTGTGTGGAGGGCTAAAATCAATAGTAATCTACCTAAGAGCACTTTCCCTTCTCCATCCCCCTCTCTCAGCCGCTCTCTTTCCCACTTTTCCCTCCTCCTCCTCTTCTTCCTCTTCTTCCTCTCCTCTCCTTCTCCTCCTCTCCACGCTTTTCACTCTCAAAACTGACGAACAGACTATTTTCCATTTTTTATTCCCATTGATGAGAGGAACATGTACTACTGCAGTCCTCGTTACTTTCTGGATCCCCCCTTTCCCTCCTTTTACATCCCTCTACTTTAAATGTCTCCGTAGAGTTCTTATTTTTCCATCCAGAGAGTATCCCATAATTTCTGTAGTCTATTCCTTCCCCCAGATTTACTCCTCAACATTTTGCTTGCGTAAATAGTATTCTTCCTCTTTTCGAAATTCATTCACTCCTTTCTCTCCCTTTTTCTAGCTCTGTCGCTCTTTCTTTCTCTGTCTTTTTCTGTTTTATCAATCTTCTTGTCTCTCCCTCACTTCCTCTCTGTAGCTTTTCTACCATTGTCTCGCTCTCTCTACCTTCTGTACCTCTGTCTCTCTCCATTGCATCAATCTTTTACCTTCTCTCTCTAGCTCGATCTATTGCTGTCTCCATTTCTCTCTCTTTTTCTCCATTTTTCTTTCCCTTTCTATCCTTTTCTCTCGCTCTCCTTTTCGTTTTCTTGATGTCTTCAGTCTTCGTCTCTTTCAATTCGTCGTCGATTCTCCTTATATGTTTTTATCTCGCTGCCACTCTTTGCATATTTCTCTTATATTCTCACTCTATCGCTGTCCCTCTTCGTGTATTTCTCCAATCTTCTCTTTCTATCGCTGCTTGTCTCTTTGTTCTCTCTTTCGCGCTTCTTTTTTCTTTTTTCTATCGCTATTTTGGTCCGTCGATAGTTATTTCCATTTGGCTCTACTTTTGCCTCTCCTTTTATTGCTCTTTTTCTCTGTCTCTCGTTCGTTGCTCTTGGTCTCTCTTTTTCTTTCTCTTTCGCTCTATGTCCCTCTTTTGTTTTCTCTCTTTATCGCTCTCTCCTTTACTTTTTCTATATCGCTCTTTCTCTCGTTCGTTCTCTATTTATCGCTCTTTTTCTTATTTATATCGCTCTTTCTCTCTTTCTGTCTCTATCAATTGATATTTGTTTCTCTCTCTTCCTCTCCCTATCGCTCTCTTTGGCCCCTATGGCCTCTCTCTATGGCTCTTTGTCAATCTTTATTGCTCTGTGTATCTCTTTTTCTGTCTCTGTCGTTGTTTCTCACTGAATTTCTCTATCGCTCTTTGTATCTTTTTTTCTGTCTATGTCGTTGTATCTCGCTGAATTTCTCTAACTGTCGCTCAGTGTCTCTCCCTTGGACTCTGTATCTCACTTTGTCTCTCTCCATCGCTCTTTGTCTCGCTGTATCGGTCTTGATCTCTCTCTTTCTGACTAACACACTTTATCTTTCGTTCTTACTCTATCGCTTTGTCTCTCTACCGCGTTGTCTCTTTCATACTCTATCGCTCTTTGCTCTTTCTTTCTCTGTCTCTTTCGCTGTTCTTGTGCCTTCTCTGTTTTCCTCTCTTATCCGCTATTCCATCCTTTTCTATTTATCTTTCCCCTTCTTGACTGTCTTCATATCGTCTCTCGCGTTTGATCTTTCTCTCCCTTTTTTATTGTTGTTCTCGCAATTCTTCTTGTTCTTTCTGCCGTCTCCAAAATCCTCTGTCTCTCACCTTCACCTTTCCAGAATGAGTCCTTTCTCACCCAGGAATCTCTCGTTCGTCCTTCACAGATAATCTTCTTACGTCCTCCAACAAAAGACGCTCGTTGTTTCGTGGTGTTGGGAGAGGAAAAATAAAGACGAGGAGGGAAATGTGCTTGGTGTTGGTTTTACGACTAGAGAGAAGCCTTTTCGTATTACATTTCCATGTTAACGTGAGATAAAGGGGATCCAGGAAAAAGTAGGAATGGATATAAAAGAGAAGAGAGTGAGAAATAGAGAGAGAAAGAGAGAGAGAAAGGGAGAGAGAAAGAGAGAGAGAAAGTGAGAGAAAGGGGAAAAATTACTTGGTTAAATTATTATTGAATGTAATTTTTGTCTATGTGAGCTTTTTTTTCTTCGTGTATCCACCTACAAAGGGAATTTCGACTGGAGTAAATTGTATGTAAAAATAAAGGGGAAGTGAGATGAGACACGTTTTACGAGCCTTGCTACTTTCTCCCCAAACAACGTGGGATACAGGCTTGCATATGTCCATAAATTCATTTCCCTTTATGAAGAGAACCAAGAGGGAAATCTCCCTCTTGGCCTCGTACAAATCTCCCTAAAAGCTTTGAAGAAGCTCTGGGCTAACCATTTGTGCTGTGTGAGCAAATTGTAGTAGTGTCCATTAGGACAAAAAAAATTTGCTTTCGTAGAAGGGAATATAAGAGAAAAATGGGAATACAAAAATGGTGGATTTATAAATGTTGCATAGGAAACACGAAAATAGTATTTTGTATTATTCAGAAAATGGAGAAATAAAGTGGAGGGAAAGCATATGGATAGAAACTATTTATTGATAGTCTTGAAATCTTGATACAATGCGAAAAATGGGAGAATACCGGCAAATATTTGTATGGAAAACATATGGAATGCATCGAGCATTGGGATTAGTTTTTCGTAAAAATGAATAAATACATACATCATTGTCGTTTCTTAACCTTTATGTATACACGATTCCGGTGACTTTATCTTGGGCCCACTTGAGATATTTTGGGGAGAATTTGCAGATTCTTTCATATTGTTTGGCTTTAATTCATTCAACTTTCTTTTTCTAATAATTGTCATACCTATATGTATTTATTTCTTGTACTTTCCTATTTCTTTTTTAATTCTTTTAGATTTTCTTGTTTTTCTCTTTTAATTGTCAGTTATTGGTTTCCATTTCTTGCTCTTTGTTATTATTATCCTTTTCTTCATTCTTTCTTTTTGGATTTTAAATTTCCCTTTTTCCGTGTTCTGCTTATACATTTTCTACTTCTTTCCCCAATTTTTGCTGGCGCTTTTTCCTATCCGTATTTTTGTATTTTTCCTTCAATCTGTTGCTGCTCAGGTATTCCTTTTTGTGTTTAACTTTGTTTTTTTCCATGGTTATATTTTTTCTTCGCCTTTCGCAATTTGCCTTTTGATTTTCTCTTTTTTCAAGATTTTTCTATTATTTTGTTTACTATATACTTACTCTCTTTCTTCGTTTTTAGTTATCTATTTTGTCTTTTCTATTTAAAATGTTTGTTGTTTAGCGTTTTCTTTATTTTCGGCTTTCGTTCTTTATTTTTGACTTGTTTTGACTTTTGTTTTTTTTTACTTTTTCTGTAATGTTAACTTCCTTTTTTGTTTCCTTGCGTTTCCCTGGTTTTCGGCTTTCTTTTTTGTTGCCTTGCGTTTCCCTGGTTTTCGGCTTTCTTTTTTTGCTTTGCTCTTTCCTTGTTTTTGAGTTTCTTTTTTTGCTTTGCTCTTTCCTTGTTTTTGAGTTTCTCTTTTTTGCTTTTACTTTATTTTAGACTTTCACTTTTTTGCTTTGCTTTTACGTTATTTTAGACTTTCACTTTTTTGCTTTGCTTTTACTTTATTTTAGACTTTCTCTTTTTTGCTTTGCTTTTACTTTATTTTAGACTTTCTCTTTTTTGCTTTGCTTTTACTTGATTTTAGACTTTCTCTTTTTTGCTTTGCTTTTACTTTATTTTAGACTTTATCTTTTTTGCTTTGCTTTTACTTTATTTTAGACTTTCTCTTTTTTGTTTTAACTTTATTTTAGACCTACTCTATTTTGCTTTGGTTTTTCTTTTTTTTTTGCTTCGGTTTTTCTTTTTTGCTTTCGTTTTTCAATTTTTTTTGCTTTGCTTTTTCTTTGCATATTTTCTACTGTCTTTTTCTTATTTTCCACTTTCTCTTTTTTGCGTAGCTTTTTCCATATTTCTTGACTTTCTCTTTCATCTGTTGCAGAAGCATTCATTTTCTCTTTTTTCCGTGATTTGTCTGACTTTCTATCTTCCGATGCAACTTTTTCTAATAATATTTCTAGTTGTTTTGCTAATTTGTTTTTATAACTTTCTCGAGCTTGTTTTCTTGCTTGCGACGCCGTTTACTTTCCTCGATTTTTCTTTACACATTTGATTTTTTATTATTTTACCTTCATTTTATCTCTCTCTCTCTTCCGATTCCTTGTTTTCTCAATCTCATTTCCTCATTGAAGTGTTTCATTTTCGAGTAATTTTATTTTTTGCCCAAAATTTGATATTTTCTCCAGGATTCCAAATGTCCCGATCTGGTCCGTGAGGAAGTTTTATCGGGGTTTTTTCACGACGTTCTGCTCATATTTTTACCCGCCTTCTTCGGTCTCTCTCTCTCTCCCCAATATTCCCACTCATCTTCCTCCCTCCGTTTCGTCCCCCACTTCAGTCCTTTGAGCAATTATAATGCTCCAGTGCTTTCCTTTTGTTTCTACCCATCATCATCATCTTCGTCATCCTTTTCCTCAATCAGTCAGTCAGTCAGAAAGATTTTTCTTCCCTTCCTGTCTCTCTCTCTCTCTGTCTCTCTCTCCTTCTCTCTTTATCCCATACTTGCACATCCCTCATTTCCTCCTGTCAACCGAACCTTGTGTAAATCTCACATTATTTTTATAGGATGAGTATCCAATGAGCCTGTTTGCTTTTATCTCCTAGCAAACAAAATCTACCCATCTACCCTTCCCCATTTTCTCCTTAAAAAGTTGCATTTTCCCTGGGAAAGAATCAAATTTAATCCAAGAAGAATTTGAGTTCATTTTTTTTCTCCCGGTCCCAAACCATATTTTCTCTGTCCAAATAAATCCCTTGCACCTGCGTACATGAAAGACACCTCTCAAAAAGATGTCAATTTCCTTCTTCAACATTTTTTATAGGGAAAGTACATTATCCTTTTTTTTTCCTTTTGGAAAGGGATTTTTTCTTTTGCTGGAAATAATTGCTCGTCCCTAGTGCTTTCCTCGGGTTTTGGGGACTGACGGAGGAGAAATTGTGTTTAAAGTCGCTTGTCTGGCGGGGGATTTTCTCTTTCATTTTGGGGATGACTACATTTATTATTTTTTACTTGTTATGCTTCATTTGCTTGTAATTCATTTTATGTACGCATTTACTTCCTTTAATTATTTCTTCGTCCGTTTTATTTTCTCTTTTATTTTATTTTGATTCTAAATTTTGAATTTAATATGATTTTGTATTTTTTTTAAATTTAGCCATTTACATCTTAAAAATGTTGTAAACTGGGTTTTTATGTGTTATTTTTACGATCTCTTTCTTCAAGTTTTAATTTGGTTTAGTATCATTTTGTAGTTTTTTAATTTTTGTCTCTTCAAATTATAATTTGGTTTAGTTTCTTTTTGTATTTTTTTAATTTTTGTCTCTTCAAATTATAATTTCATTTAGTTTCATTTTGTATTTTTTTAATTTTTGTCTCTTCAATTTATAATTTCGTTTTTTTTTAATTTTTGTTTCTTAAAATTTTGATTTAGTTTAGCTTTAAATTGTTTTTTTTAATTTTGTCTCTTCAAATTTTAATTTGGGCTAGCTTTAGTTTGTATTCTATTGATTTGTGTCTCTTCAAATTTTATTTTGATTGACTTTCAATTTGATTTTCTCAGTTTTTTTCAGCGGATTTTACTTCGATTTACGTTATATTTGTATTTCAAGTATTTCCATTTTTTGAATTGTATTCGAAGTTTTAGTTTGACCTTTAATTTGAATTTGTTTTCTTTTTTTTAATTTTATTTTGGTTTGCTATTTATTTACAGTTTTTAGTATTTTATACTTACCTCATGAAATTTTATTCTGCATAATTTGCTTTTCCGTTAGTTTTTTTTTTGCTTGCTATATTTGTCTATGTTCAATTAAGTTTTTAATTTTTCTTGTAAGGTTATCGCATTTTCTTCAAGCTCTCTACCGTCTCTGCATTATAACATAAACTTTATGAGAATATTTCTGTACTTCCTACGTACTTTATTATGCTCTATACTCGACACGTGGAAAGAAAAAACGTTCTGTTTTCGTTACAGCCAAAAAAAGAGGAAAAAATAATGATGAGGACACAAAAAAAGAAGTATAATTTTTTCTTCTAAGTTGAGCCAATTAGGTGGATTTGCATACTAAACAGGGGATTCAAGTGCCAAAATGAGAGGGTTCCTTTCCTAGAAAAAGTGCTTGGGAAGAATTAGAAGAGAGGGAAATTGAGTTACTTTTATTCCTCCTCGCTTTCCCTCTTGTATTTCTCCCCATATGTGCCCACAAATAAAGCCCCTTTTTATTGCTTCTCCCATTTTTCATTTACTGTTTTTTTTTTGCGGGGATTCAGCCAAACCTTTGAGGAAGATAAAAAGATTAAAAGATATTAAAAAAGATATTTTAATATTGGCCGGGAACACAAATGTCCTTAAAAGGACGAAAGGCCTTAAAAATAAACGGGGCAATAATGTTTCGTTTTCCCAAAAATTGTCTGGCTGACTTCAATTATTATTTTAAAATGTTTCCAAACGAAAAAAGTAGAAAAATATACAAAAATAGGAGAAATACAAATAAAAATCCCGGAGTTTTTTAAAGAAAAAAAAAGATTGACAAGGCAACAATTTATATTTCCCTTTCGTGAGTTTTTCCGCTCCAATTAGCCTCCGTCTCAATTGTATGGTACACAAATGGAAGCAGGTATACAAAAGTAAATATGTGCAGTTTGAATTGTTGAAAGGAAAACCGAAGTTCCTTTTTCTCCCTCCATTTTTTTTGTGTGCAAACGTTTATGATTAGGACGCTAACGCCAATATACAAAGGGTACAAAATTGAAATGGTGAGTTTTTTATATTTTTTCTAAAAAATGAAAAGGGTTGGAAGAAATAAATTGGCAAGGTAACAAAAGGTGGAATCCTTAATAAATGCTTCATTTCCTTATGACAACAAACGGAGAGGCAGCTCGGGAGTCAACAAAGGGACTTGTTTTCTTTTTATTTCTTCCTCCTCATCTTCACTTTCACACTTTTTTCCTTGGGTTTCTTTTTTTTCCTACTTCCTCTCGCTATTTTCCATCTGCCTGTGCCAGCGTTTATATTTTCTTTTTTTTATGTATTTATTTACCTCTAGTTTTCCTCGGCTTTTGCTCGCTGTTTTATTGTCTGCTTGCTCTCTTGTATTGTGTTTTTCCTCCAATTTCCGCATTGCCACTTTTTCTCGTAATTTCTCTTCTGCTTTCTCTCTACTTGTCCTATGCTTTCGCTGGTGTTTCTGCTTTCTCTATTTTTCCTGCTTTCTCCTCAGCTTACATTTTTCGGTATTGTGTTTTTACTCATGCTTTTTCGTCTCCTGATTTCTTCCTCATCTTCTTTCTCTCTCGATTTTGCCTGAACCTGCTTTCTCGTATATCTATAGTTTCCACGACACTCGATACATTTATGGTGCTGCATTTAGTTCTCGCTGCAAGCATTAGGTTTATGTAAGGCTTTAATTCCAAGCGTATTTTATTTTAACATCTCTCTATCGTCATTCACTAATCGTATTGTGGTTCTGTGGTTTTTTCTGCTTTATGCGATTTTTTTTTATTTTGAAGATTAGCCGGTTCTTGATTGATTTCATTCATTGCAAAAATATTTGCTGTATATTTTTATCGTTATTTCGTTCTCCGCGTTTCTCCTTTGCTTTCTCTTTTATCTTGTTCTTTCTCCAGATTCCTCTTTGGCTTCCTCTATATTCCTCTTTGGTTTTCTCTATATTCCTCTTTGGCTTTCTCCATATTCCTCTTTGGCTTTCACTATATTCTTCTTTGGCTTTATTTTTTATATTTCTTGTGCTTTCTCCGTATTTCTGTTTGGCTTTCTCTATATTCTTCTTTGGCTTTATTTTTTATATTTCTTGTGCTTTCTCCGTATTTCTGTTTGGATTTCTCTTCTATTTTTCTTGTGCTTTTTCTTTTATTTTTCTTGTGCTTTTTCTTTTATTTTTCTTGTGCTTTCCCTTTTATTTCTCTTGTGCTTGCTCTTTTATTTTTCTTGTGCTTTCTCTTTTATTTTTCTTGTGCTTTCCCTTTTATTTTTCTTGTGCTTTCTCTTTTATTTTTCTTGTGCTTTCTCTCTATTTTACTTGTGCTTTATCTTTTATTTTTCTTGTGTTTTCTCTCTATTTTACTTGTGCTTTATCTTTTATTTTTGTTAAGCTTTATCTTTTACTTTTCTTGTGTTTTCTCCATATTCCTCTTTTGCTTTCTCCATATTTCTTTTTTGCGTGCACCATATTTCTCTTTTGCTTTCTCCATATTTGCGTCTAAATTTTTCTCTGTTGATTTTTCCATATTTATCCTTATTTTTTCCATACTTCTCCTTTGCTTTCTTCACATTTATCCTTTGTGTCTCTTTTATCTCTGTTTTGCTTTGTTCATATTTATCCTTTGTGTCTCTTTTATCTCTCTTTTTCTTTGTTCATTTTCATCCTTTGTGTCTCTTTTATCTGACTTTTTCTTTCTCTATATACACTTCTCCTTTCCTTTCTCGTCTTGTCACTCATTTACTCTCTCCTTTCCTCTTCTTTTCCCTTATTTTATTTCCCCTTTGCCCTCACTTCCATGGTAGAACATTTGCTTCGCTATCCTCTATTCATATCCCCACTTTCTCCTCTTTTGACACTCTCCCTCCCATTCCCATTTACTCCCCCACACCCCCCAAGCTCTTTTATTTTCTCCAATATTTTTCACTTCCCATTCCCACATGAAAACTATACAGAAACAAAAAAGAGGTGGAACCCAGGAGAACCTATCAAATCTTCAACGAAGCGTATACCAAGTACACCAACAATTTTGTCTCTCCCTTTGCCTCCCTATTTTTTTTAACAATGTCACTGACTACACCCTCTCCTTCCATTATCTTCCCGGGACAGAGACAGGCGTTTGAGGACGGGGAGGACAGAAGAAGGGACGCCTGAAGAAATATATGCAAATTGTAGCTTAAAAACTTGCACACACAACTCAACTTGTGAGGATGTGGAGTTTGTAATGGTTGATGGTAATGCAAATGTTGAGTCACAGGGAGCCAAACTATTCCTACTGGGCTCTTTTGTCTCTCGTTTTGGAACCTCCACGTACATACATGAGATTGGCAACATCACAAACATTTTGAGGGCAGCATGAAATGTGTCTGTGTGGGGGTAAAGGACGGAAATGGGAGAGAATACAAGGAGATGGGCTGCCGGCTGAGGGAAGGGAGATTATAAAATAACACACACACATTCACACACGCACTGCCATGGCCGTAGAGGAAGCAAGACAAAGATAAGGAGACAATCGCGGTTATCCGCAGAGCTGAATTAGAAATTAGAATAGGACAGAGAGGCAGATCTGATTTCAGTGATAACAACAAAGAAAATCAGGGAGGTCACGGACACGAGAAAGAGAAAAAACCGAGACAAAAAAGGAAATTTCGAAATAGAAAAAACTCTTAGAAAAAGAAACAAATGAGAGATCATGCGAAATAGAGGAGAGGTCTGAAAGGAGATATATATACAGAAGGGATCCCACAGATACAGAAAGGGACAAATACGGGCAATACAGAGAGAAAGGGAGCACAGATGAAAAGATAGAAATTGAGATATTTAGAAGAACAGAAGAGAGGACGAACGAGACTGGCCTAAAAAATGAGATGAAGAAACAAGGCGACAGAGAGACCAGAGAGAAAGAACTGGGAGAAAGCAGTAGAATAACAGGGAGAGGGAAATGGGCAAAAACAGAGAGACACCAACAGACAAAATGAGAGAAACCAACCTACAAAGTTAAGGAAACCACAGAGAAAGTGAGTCAACAGGAGCGGATAGAGCTAGAGAAAACAGAAGCGAAAAGCACAAAAACAACTGAGAAAGCGAGGAAGTAAGAAACGGAGAGAGAAAACAACCTTAAAATGAACAGAAACAACGAGACCGCAGAAGAAAGCAGGAGAAAGCAACCACGACAACGAGAAAACCACAGAGAAAGCGACAGAATTATTGCGAGGGAATGAGCGAGCAACCTACCGAGAAGGCGATAAAAAATATCGAAAGCGAAAGTAACCGAGAGAATCAACGAACGTGAGAGAAAGCAAACAAGATATCAAGAGCAAGCAACCATAAAAAAGATAAAACTAAAGAGAAAGCGTTAGCACGAGAGACAAAGCTTCCAAGAAAGAGAGGAGAAACAGCGAAAGTGAAAGTAAGCGAGAGAATCAACAGACGTGAGAGAAATCAAACTAGATAGCAAGAGCAAGCAACCATAAAAAAGAGAAAACTATAGAGAAAGAAAGCGTTAGCGTGAGAGACAAAGCTTCCGAGAATAAGAGAACAACCAGCGAAAATAAGCGAAATAATCAAGAGACGTGAGAGAAAGCAAACGGGATAGCAAGAGAAAGCAACCGTGAAAAAGAGAAAACTAAAGAGAAAGAAAGCGTTAGCACGAGAGACAACGCTCCTGCGAAAGCGATAGACAAAACAGCGAAAGTAAAAGTAAGAGAGAGATTCAAGAGACGTGAGAGAAAGCAAACGAGGTAGCGAGACAAATCATACGATAGAGCAGGAGAAAACAGCCGCGATAGCCGGAGAAACTTGGAAAAACGAATAAATCTCAAAGCGATTGAATTTACGCGAGAAATGAGAGAGAAAGCTACTGAGAAAAAGATAGAAAAAACAGCAAAAGTGAGAGAAACAGCTTGGAAAAAGTTGGAAATAAACGAAAGAAAATACGAAAGAGAAAGCCGTCGAACAAGAAAGAGAAAGCACTATCTAAATTGGAAAAAGAAGCAAAGACACTGTCGGAAAGCAAATGAGATACTGCAAGAAAACAACAGGGACGATCAGAGACGAAAGTGAGAAACAGCAAAACGACGTAACTATTCTTAAAAGAGAATAAATATTAGTATGTATTTATTTAGCTAAGAGATTCTGTACATGCACAATTACACCCTCTTCATCCAGTCTTTTATCCCTTATTAAAAAGCATAATTACCTCTGCAAACGCCAAATTAGCCACCAGATTTGTGCAATGTGTATTTCAAAAACAAACACATGAATATTTCATTTGGACAAATAATTACTGAGAATCATCCGTGGTGAAAGTATCTTAAAAGGTTTTCTCCTCCCATCTATTCCTTTCTCTAGGAATTATTCCATCAATTTCTCCCCACATTTAGCCTCTGTTCTCTTAATCATTTTGATTTTCACCCGCACGGGCTTAAACCAAAATTGTCGGTGGTGACAACAAACACTAATTTGCATGTAAATCATTATTCTATAAGTACAAGATGATAGGCAATGTAAACATTATATTTTTTATTTAAAATATACGAACGCATCTGAGAGATCCTGGTGCATGCTTTCGGGATTGGAGAAATTCTCTATGCAAAAGTAAATAGAGTCTTGAGGCTATTCATGCACACAGCACTTCCTTGGTGCTGTCACGGTCTTGGGTTTTCAACTGTTTCATTCTGAGAAAAAACATATTAATGGAAATTCAGGGTACAAGAGAAAGGGGAAGGAAATGAGTCTGAAGAGAATGAAAGCTCGTGGTTTTTCAAAAAATGTACACACACATGAGAGCACGCACCCATTTTCTTTTTGGAGGCTGTCAAATACCGCTGGCAGAATGCTGGTGGATGGTAATTGATGAAATCAAAGGGGGAAAAGTGGGAGAGAGAGAGAAAAAATAGGAACGAGAGAGTAAAACAGAGGAAGAGAGAAAGTAAGAGCGAAAGAAAGAGAGAGATGAGCAGAAATTGTTGGCATGTGCTCGAACCATTCTAGGCTTTCACTAATCATTTCCAAACGTTTTCCAATTTATGAGAGCCCACAGAAAGGACAGCCAAGGGAATTTTTTCCGGGAGATGTTTTCTCTCTCTTCATCATCTTGTTTCTATCATTTTTCGCTTTATCCTTTCTCTTTTGCATAATCAAGGGAGAACTTTAAGCGGCAGAATTGCTTTTCCTGCACAAGATAAACGGAGAGGCAGAGAGAGCAAAGAGAGAGACCGAGTGGGAGAACGAAAGACATAAAAATAGAAAGATGGAGAAAACAAAGAAAATGACAGAAAAACAGAGAGAGAGAGAAAAGGGCAAAAGAAAAGAAAACAGAAAGAAAAAGAGGCAAAAATGGACAACTGGAAAATGAAAGAGCGAGAAAAAACAATAAAGAGAAAGCCAGAATCGAAAACAGAAAGCGAGAAAGAGAAAGAAGGAAAGGAAAAGAGAAAGCAAAAAACTATTTTACAAATATTACAAAGATTGCACATAGTGACAGTCCAAAGCATAAAACAGATCTAACTTGCTTACGTAATAAGTACCTCTACTTGTACTACAAATATTTGTGTGCCATTTACAAATATTTGATGTATTCCATCATCCAAAAATAAAACGAGTATTATAGAACATCATTAAAAATAATAGGGAAGGAAATAATTTTAAAACTACTCTAAAATACAAAATATGGAGGTTATTGCCGATTTAAGTATTGCCGCTGGAAAGGATTTAAAGCTAATTTACACATACAATCCTTAGAGATCATTTAACCCGGAAATGGTATTACACAACATTCTTAAGCTTCAAAGGTACATTGACAAATAAATTATAGCAAAAACTATCTATCCCGAATAGAGAAGGAAAATGAAATGAAAGCAGCAATAGTCCATTCAAACTCACAATATTAAAATATCTTTATTAGAGAGAAAAAATCGAGAGAAAAACGGAACGAAAAATATAGAAAGGCAGAGAAGGGAAAAAACAGAAAGAAACCGAGAGGGAGAAAGAGAGCAAAGCAGAAGAACGAGAGAGAGAGCCAGAGAGGAAAAAATCTACCGCACGTAGTGATGTCTATAAAGAAATACTTATTTCATCTCAACCCACAACACGTCAATTGCAGAGGGCTTTTTTGGAGGAGAAAACCTTGTCGAGACCAGAGAGAGAGAATATTTCAAGCCTCAATTCCTCCACAGAACTCATGACCCTCTGGATTCTGCCACGTACAAAATAGCCTGGAAAAAGAAACTGATTTTAAATACTTCAGAAATACCCTGGGAGTTGTCCCTGTCGAATGCCTAGACAAATTGTGTACAAGCACAATTCTCATTTATTTTGTCCGTAAAAATTTACTGCAGTTTTCCCCTTTTTATGGACAACCTTCACTCAACCATGTTCAGATTTTTTCCTCATCTTTTGACATTAAAACGTTTGAAACTTGAAATTGTTAGAACTTTTGACCTTTTGTCTTTTTCCTTTGAAATAAGATGAAATTGTGGAATCGTACTGGCAAGCTATGGGCTTTCCAAATTCCACGGGTTTTATTATGGGAATTTCATGGGGGAAATGATATTACTAGCACTAATGCACCTTACCCAGAATGTTTTTATTTCCCTTTAAGCTCTTCGCAGTACAAATAAACGCTTTTATGACGCTCATATGAACCAATTTTATATTTGAAACAACCTCCTGTATCCTTCCTTTGCCGGGAAATAATTCTTACAGATAGACATTTCCAATTTTTATTGGGAATTGATTAGTATTTATGTGGTCGTGTGTACAACGTATATTGGATTATTTTTATTTTGTCCGTTGTGTACACATTTTTATGTTTTCCCGTGCTTAAAATTGACTCGGTAAGCAACATCCACTTACATGGTTTTAATGCGAGATCTGTATAATAAATAATCTTAAGAATTTTATTCTGGCATACAACTGGAAAAAATGTCAGCGTAAAATATGTCTAAACATACTGAATTCCAAAACAAAGAAAAGGATGGCTAAAGGAGATAGCAACTAAAAAACAGACAAAATATTAAAGAGAAATCAAAAGCGAAAATCAGACAGTGAGAGCAAAAGCAAAAGTCACAGTATAAGCAAAATAAACAATCAGATATTAAAAGCCAAAGAACAAATCATACAGTGAAAGCAAAACGAAAATGCAGACAGAGAAAGCAAAAGAAAAAATCATACAGTGAGCGCAAAACGAAAATGCCGACACAGAAAGCACAACAAAGAATCAGACAGTGAAAGAAAAAGAAAAAATCAGACAGTTAAATAAAAAATAAATAATCAGACAGTTAAAAAAGAAAAAATCATACAGTGAAAGCACAACGAAAATGCAGACACAGAAAGCAAAAGAAAAAATGAGACAATGAAAGAAAAAGAAAAAATCAGACAGTTAAAAAAGAAAAAATCAAGCAGTGAAAGCAAAAGAAAAATTCAGACAGTGAAAAAAGAAAAAATCAAGTAGTGAAAGCAAAAGAAAAATTCAGACAGTGAAAAAAGAAAAAATCATACAGTGAAAGCACAACGAAAATGCAGACACAGAAAGAAAAAGAAAAAAATCAGACAGTGAAGGATAAAGAAAAAATCAGACAGTTAAATAAAAATAAAAATCAGACAGTTAAAAAAGAAAAAATCATACAGTGAAAGCACAACGAAAAAGCAGACACAGAAAGCAAAAGAAAAAAATGAGACAATGAAAGAAAAAGAAAAAATCAGACAGTTAAAAAGGAAAAAATCAAGCAGTGAAAGCAAAAGAAAAATTCAGACAGTGAAAAAAGAAAAAATCAAGCAGTGAAAGCAAGGGAAAAAACCATCAGGGAAAAGAGGAAAAATCAAACAGTGAAAGCAAAAGAAAAAATAATAGAGATAAAAATTATTATAAAATAAAAAGTTTCCCAACTAACACAAGGGCCGGAATTCAATAGAAACCAATAAAAATGTAGGAAGAAAAAGAAATGTCTAAACATAGAATAAATTCGCAAAGCTGCTATCATAAAACCGGAGAAAGGGAGAAGGAGAACCTTCCCAAAATTTTAATAACCAACGTCCAAGCATCTCCTCGGGGAAAAACACCAATAAAATCGCCTCCTCCAAGGCACTTTAATCCATACAAACTGCTACGTTAGAATAGATAAAAGCAAACTCGAGGGAGAAAAGGGGCAGTTGAGATAGAAAAAAATAAAATCTCCAAGGAAAACCCGTCACACTCTCACCCTTGGACGGACCCCCTAAAATGCTCGGGCTTTGACCTCTTGGACCCAACTCGAGGTGCTAAATTGTGGGGGTCAAAGGTAAAAGCCGTACCTTTAGTCACACATACCAGCGTAAACGAGAGAGAGAGATGGGAAAAGGGGGAGAAGGAAAGTGTGAGTGAATGTGTGAGTGAGAATATATTTTAGGAGAATAAAAAAAATCGAGCTGGAATCAAGGAGAGGGGAAATGGAAGAGAGGAGACGAGGAGAGTGATTTAGAGTTTTTTGTGGGGACATTTCTCAATTGTTTTGGGTTTCCCGAGACGGCGAATGGGTCTCTCTGGACCCGTTTTCAGCCCGTCTCACAATCCAAGCTTCCAATGCCGATTGCTCTCATTTCTACTCTTTCCTTTTCCCCTTCAATGTCCCGGTTTCCCTCACAATATCCCATTTTTTCCTGTGCTTCATTTCCTCCAATTTATATTACCTAAGAAAATCCTTGCTTACTTTCTTTTTTCTTGCCCGCAATCGTTTTTGCTTACTTTCTCCTTCAACTTTCTCTTTCTGTCTTGACTTTCCCTTTCTTGTTCATCTTTTCACTATCTCATTCTCTCTTGACTGAATTTCTTCTCTCATATTGCATCTCTTGACAATCTCGTTTGGCTTGGCGTCTCATCTCTTTTCATTTATCCTTCTTTATCTTTTTTCTCTTACATTTTCCTTTCTCTTTTCCAGTTTTTTCTCTGATGACTTTCCCAGTTGTTCTAGTCTTGCTTCTCTCTCTATAGACTTTTGCTTTCCTTCTTGTCTATGTCTTTCTCCCTTGAGTTTTGCTTTCTTTCTTGTCTTTCTCTCTTGAGTTTTGCTTTCTTTCTTGTCTTTGTCTTTCTCTCTTGAGTTTTGCTTTCTTTCTTGTCTT
>JAQGBT010001964.1:0-27246 GCA_034698585.1 Disparrhopalites patrizii | reverse complement strand
CTCTCTCTTTCTCTCTCTCTCTTTCTCTCTCTCTCTTTCTCTCTCTCTCTCTCTTTCTCTCTCGCTCTCTTTCTCTCTCTCCCTCTCAGTAACTCCGTAGGTACCCCTAACCTCTCAATGAATGATGCGAGAAAGAAGGAACAAAGGTAGGAGGCATGAAATTTGACAGCGTTTTGTATACACACACGAAAAGGTCTCAAGGCGTCAACGTATGTGTGCGTGTGTATAGGCACCAATAAATATCCATGCATATGAAGCGTTCGGAGTCAAACCAGCCTAAGTCGCAAAATTCGGAAAATTGAATAAAAATTGAAATTTGTTTCCAATGAATCAGTGTAAGTTTTTTATATAGCCCCTGAATTCTTGCGGGTCATAGGTCAGCCTAGCACAGTATAAACGATCCCGTAAATATGCTTCCTTGCCCAACCAGCCTAAGTCCATCGCGTATTCGTTGCCAAACCAGCCTAAGTCCACCCGTGTGTATGCTGAGGGCTTGCACAAGCCTTGATTATATACAAGTACGCACAAGCGATCAACACCCTCGGAGCGAAACAATACACTGAGACTGACAAGAAAGAACGAAACAAAAGAGAAAGAGTGAGACACAAAGAGAGGAGCGAGATGAAGAAAAAGAGTGAGGCACAAAGGAAGGAGCGAGACAGAGGAGAAAGAGTGAGACAAAAGAGAAAGAGCGAGACAGGAGGAAGTGCGAGACAGAAGCGGAAGAGTGAGACAGGTGAGAAAAAATAGATAAAAAGCAAAAACAATAGCGAGACAGAGAGGAAAGATGAAGACAGCGAGGAAAGAGCGAGACAGGTAGAATGGACTTAGGCTGGTTTGACTCTGAACATCTCACATGTATCTACGTATTTTTTTCCATACCCAATTAGCCCCGCAAGAGCCATAGGTACCGTCGTTTTGTCCTGTTTTTTTTTATCGTTGTCTCAGCACAGATGCACACATATACATACGTATCCCCCTATAGAAAGTATGAATGAATCTTTTGTACTACACCTCATTATTATTACGTAAGCATTTACAACAATAAGCACACACTGTGGTGAAGTAGTAGTAGGAAAAAAGGGAGAGAAAGAGATTGTAAGGGAGAGAAGAAGAAGAAGACGGGAAAAAAAGAACAAAAAGTGTGTACACGAAAGACATGAGGAGCAACTGCAACTTTTATTCACAGAGTTTGTTCACTTGACCAAGTACCATTGTTTTGCTTTTTAATCTTTTTTTCTTCTTCTCCTTCTCTGTCTCTCCCTCCCCCTGGTCTCTCCCTGCTAAAGGAAAACAAATGATAAGTCGACATGTCTTCACAGACTCAATACATTACAAGCTGTCAGCTCAGTACTTGACAATGCAAATAAGCATAGGGGAGTTACAGTTTATTATTGCTATCATTAAAGGGCAAATGGATCATATGGAGGTTGCTTGTGCACATGATTTGCACTTCTTTATGAGGCTCCCCTGTTTTTTTTTTTTTTATCTTTCACTCAATTTTATATCAAGGAGAAAAAAAAGGCAATAATGAAGGAGCATTGAATATTTTTTTTTTCCCTGTGAAGACACATAAATCTTTGCTTCCAAATGAATTCACTCCAACAAATAACTCTTTTATTATTGTCGGGGAGAAAAATGGTTTATCAACACGAGAAGTGTGATAAAAATCGTGGAATTACTTCATTAAACTTGAATTCACGTTTCGAAGGCTCAAATGGAAAAGTCAAACAAAAGGGATAAAAGGGCGCTTCTTCAATGAGAATGGATGAGATCGGGGTGTTTTCTTTGTTTCCCCCACAGATTGACATCTCATACGTCCTTGTTTGCTCCACGTGATAAAGAATCAACAGATCATCATCGAAATCCTAGTGATAAGTTTTTGTCCAAATCCAAAGAACATAAAATATTTCTTAGTATTTCATTTGATTCATCCAATTCGTAGAATCAATCTCATTGCTGGAGACGTGATACGCAGTTTGTAGCTATATATAACTTTCCTGGAGCTATGCACGTCATAGAAGTCCGTCCTAGAAGAAAAAAAATATACAACTTCTACCGGGTATTATTTAAAGAAAGATTGCCTTCCCTTAATGAAATTGTTATTGGATGAAGGTATACGTATGCACATATATGCATTACAAACATACATAAATACAATCCAACCAGGAATAGTACTTGCGTGTGTTTGTTCTTGGTGACGATACAACAAAGCGGATATTTATAGATTAGGAATCGGAACAAGCTCAATGAAAGGTAATCTTAGGAAGGTCTTTTACGTAGTTTCCCGAAATAATTTGACCACGCAGGAGTGAATCATTGAAGATTAATAATACAGTGAAAGCCTGTTGGTTCTTTCTTGTGTGTGGAAGGAAAGCCAAAGGAAAAACGTCTATGTATTAGCAATCAACTTTCTTCCTATACCTGTATATTATTATAATAAATACTCCCGGAACCATTCTCCATTCTTCTCTCTCTCTCTCTCTCTCTTCATTGACGAGAGTTGCTCACGTATGCCTGGGTAAGTATACCATTGAGAGAAAGCAGAGAGAGAAAGAGACTAAAGGAAAACAATACGTATGTAAATGAAAAAAATAGGTTTGCGTGATACTTGAGATAGCCAGAACACGAGAATAGAATGAAACTGAGGAAAGTGATAAAAGGAGATCACGTAACTGGGAGATACATACACATTCGGGGAGAAAGGAGACAGAGTAAATCGTAACAAAGTTGCTCATGACGCAAGAGATCATGTACATCTATGCGGAAAAGATACACACGCAATCATGTTGAGGGGAGGATCGATTTTAATGCAAGTGTGTGTCTGCATGTGCCAAAAAAGACGCTTTCTCCCCTAATAATATACTCTTGTAGTAGTATTCCGAAGTCCCATGTAATTTTTTTTTTTGCTTACTCAAGCGTAGGGAATTCAAGGAGGGTACAAGTGTTCATTTTCACATTAATATCATCTCAACCACGGGTTTTGCTCCCAACCCAAACGTGTGTGTGTACTTTTGTCCAATATTAAAGGGGTAACAGGCTTATGCTGAGAGACGGGGGAAAGAGAGAGAGATGAAAAGGAGAGAGTAAGAGTGTGGATGAAAATAGTGGAAGAAAGACAAATCTTTGCTTTTTTTTGTTTGTATAGATACTCGTACATACAGGGACACTTTGCGTGTGTTCCAGAAATCCTATGAATTCTCTCGAGTGGACTCTTTGCATAGGTAATGTTGTAAAAGCTCTTGAAAGACGAGTCCTTTTATAGACCGTACGTGTATAAATAATGGGATTGTGGTAGTTGACTACCTGTAGGTTGGCAAGAGATCCACTTCAAGTCCAGGCTCTTGCAACACCATCGTATAGGTATATATTTTTTCCCTTTTTCTGATCGTATTTTCTACCAGGACCATCCTCTATCATAATGCTGGTTGCTCATAGTAGCATCACTGTAAGAAGCTCATGGGCAAATAAGCTTTGATGCCTCCAACGTGAGCCCTCCTGTTGAATGCTTTTTTTTTGGAGTAGACACGGAAACACCAAGAACTAAATGGAGTCTCAAATCTTTTAATGTAATTTGTTCTATTTTGGGTGCACTTGAACATACCCTAAAAACTACAGATCGTGACCTGGCATTCGAGCTATTTGAAGATGGGATCAAAACTATTTTCACCATCTGTCCCCATAATGACGTGATCCGTGTGATCTCCAGTAACCTCCTTGCAAGGTACTTACAAGGCTGAATTTTTTTTTATTCTATCATAGAAATGTACAGTTTTTCTCCTCCTTTCATTCCTTTACCATTCAGACGATAGGTATATAGTGATTCACAAAAACTATAAGGTAGGGCAAAGTGAGACTTGAATTTTTCTGAGTCATCCAAATGTGCGAATCATTGTAAAATCTCAATGAACTTTTTTTTTTCATGGGCTGGAGCGATGTGAGACTTTCCGTTGAATTAAGGTACTTTTTTATGACAAAGTTTTACCTTTACTCACTGTAGCCTGGTTTCCGTGGGGCAAAATTTGTACATATATATATACCCATTGTACATATTTATGTATCTGTATATGGATGTACAACACACGGATCAGCGTTAATGGGTCACTAGTAGGAAAAGCCTCATCTTCCACTGTGTCTCTCACCCCTTCCCAACATTTGCATTGTTCCTTTTCTCTCTCATTCCTTTCTGGCCATACTGAGGGATAATAATGGTAATAATAAGCATAAGTTAGTCAGTAAAATGGAAACAGATAAAAATTGATGAGAGAGAGAGAGAGAGAGCGCGCGAGATTCCCAAGACTTTTAAAGGTCTTCGTCACTGTAGTGAACACACGCGTCTGTCTGTATAGGGATTGCCTCAACAAGAAGATTAGAGGGCATGTATGTAGGTATATGTGTACACACACATTATAACATCTGTGTGTACATTTTTATGGGACGGAAGAGTAAGGTTAAATGCTGTTGATATGTTCTGGAGGAATTCTTACGTCACCTGATTTGCATATAAGTTCCATAGGCGTTGCCGTGTTAAAAAAAAACTTAGACCGCATTCAATACCACTAGGTGGGGAAAAAAAGTGTGTGTACACTTATAGAGACTGTAGAGAGACCATTAGATTATAGGGAGAACATGCAGGTTTATGAGTGAGATCGAGTTAACATGAGAAAAAGAGTGAGAGAGAGAGAGAGGGAGAGATGAGAGAGGAAAGAAAAAGAGTAGAGCCCCTTGAAAACGCCCTGTTGCATTTATGAAATCACCGACCTCTTGAAAACAATCTTACCGTATGTTCTAAAAACTCCCCGTATTTGCCCAAAGTTGACATGTTGAGTGAATGAAGTTGATCTAGGTGGATTGCTCTCGTTGAAAAATGGCTAGGACATGTCACGCACCTGAAAAAATATCCAGGGAGACGTGTCCAGAGCCCTAATAATAGATTTCCTCGGCCTTATGCTTTATCATATGTAGAAATTCGGCCATATGCATACCGACTTATGACTGTATCTCTCTCTTTCTCTCTGTCTGTCTCTCTCTCTCTGTCTCTCTCTCTCTCTCTCTGTTTCGTTCTCATTCCTTCACTCTTGTTTTTCCTTCTTTCCAACTCTTGCAGATTGTTAAATGTTCCTCACAAATGTTTGACTTTTTAGAGTGTGCACAAAAGACATGCAGAGGGAAGGCGAACTATAATTAAAATTCAGGGATATCCGACAAGAGTATAACATGTAACGCGGACTTGAAAGGGGGGAAAAACGTTTCCCACTTTACCATTTACAGATAATGTGCTTGCCTTTTGAGCGAAAAAAAAATATTTATCGTTTTTTAACTCATTTATCTAAAACAAAAGAATATGTATGCGCGTAAATGAAGGGAGAACCCAAAAACATGTTGTATTCATTAATACTTTTTTTTCGACATGCATCACCGTGAGAGGAATTGGGAAATAAAGAAGAGCAAAGACACAAGGACCCTCGTTTGCCAGCGAAATCTGGTTTATATAGGAACAAAAATGCTTGTAATACACGTTTTGTTTGCCTTTTTACTCAATGAAAAGGTAAATGTAATAATGAAAGGAAAATACAGAGTTTTACCCACAAGTGTAACATACATATGCATTTACTCCATGGGATATGTTTTAAAGTGGGTATAAGAAGAAAATCAAGTTTGGTTCTTCCTCCGTATCTTTTTGGACCTCAAAGAAACACTAGTATTTGTATGTGGTAAAGGGTTACTACGGCCAGTGAGTCTCTTTCCCCCAACTCTTCCATTTGGGAAAAGACGTGAAAAGCCATGTGCGCGGCTATGAAGAAAAACAAATGTATACATTATGAAAGTTAGATAGGGAAATCCTGCTTTCCTTTTATGCAATTTATTTGGTGAATAATGTGACGAATAGGTGAAAATTTTTGAATTATTATGAGTGAAAATAATTAAACAGGTGAGCCCTGGATTTTTGTTTGTTATTATTTAATAATTAATGTTTCGGTATTAATTTACATGAAATAGGTACATAAAATAAAATCACATAACAATCAAGATTTCTTTTGTGCAGGTACAACGTTTTCCCTTTCTTTTTCCTTCTTTTTTTTAACTGTTTTTTTACAATAATAATAAATAAAAAACTCAACATACATTTGTGTAATAATAAATTACATCTGCACACACTTCCTTTTTTTCTTGGGTTACATTTTCTCGGGTTTTCGGGTTACATTATTAATTTTTTGTAGATAAATAATTTTTAATGTATGTATAATAATATATTACATATTTAATAGATAATAATAAATAAATAATCCATTTTTTATAGATATTTTGTTCATATTATAAATTCATGTAATAAGCCCCTGAGCACACTTTGCGAGCGTGTGGATACAGGGGATATTATGTATATACATTGTAATACATTTTTATCAGCACAGAACTCACTCTTCCTCATTTTTGTCACTATTTTGATGTGTGATAATTTATTATTTTATTAACTTTGCGAACATGTACACAAATAAGCAATTAAACATAAAAAACCATTTACCCCATCAATCATGTTGAAATGAGCGAGTATATATTTTTCCTTTATGGATTTTTCTAGGTTTGGTTTGTGAAAGAAAAAAAGATTGTGGCAAAAAAAAAAGAAAAGAATTTCCATCACTCACCATATAATTCGTACTAGTAAAAACATAAATCGTAACTAATTTCACATACTGAAAAGTACCTTCACCGCTCCTCGGAAATGTAACAGTAGTAAAAAAAAAAGTTTTTTTTTATAACTAACTTACTCATATAGCTCGACATCAAAAACCACCACCCATTAAGTTAACCTGTATTTTGACACGTAGGACTTTTTTTTACTTGTGTATAGAGTAGATAAACGTCTCAGATACCGCCGACACACTCCCTCTCTTCAAAATTCATAAGTTGATAGACACACAATTTGATAGATGGTTATGTGTGTATATCTGTGTATATGTATTTTATACCAGTCTAAACTAAACACCATTTTCAAATTGCCTTTGTTTTCAACCATTGAACAATAAATTACAGGTAATTTGGGAGTATCTATCATATAGTAACTAAAAACATATTTGGCCGCAATTAATTTTAATCAAGACTGTATGGCAATGTGTCATAACCTTCCTTTTCTGGTTGTTTGTTTTTGGAGGCTTCAATAAATAAAAAAGGGAGCTATTGGACTGCACGTTAGGCTTTAACCTGCTCTTTTTTTTTTACCCAAACACGAATTCTCTCTTTTTCTAACCGAATATCTTGATTTTCTCCAGCTCTCCAGTAACTATTTCGGACAACTTACATGTGCACTTATTTCCTTCTAATTGTCCACATACAAGTGATATTGTCGAAACCCTTGTGTTGGCATACGATATTAATACATATGTGTCCTGTAATATGTCCAAACGTTCTATGTGTATATGTGCATATAAATTGTGTAATTCCCAATTTATTATGATACAGTTGACATTTATGTATGTCAAATGGAGCTGGCGCAAGCTAAATGTATTTGAAGCATTTATGCATATAAATAACAATGATATCTATACAGAGAATTATATGTCTTTATGTAACATATATAGATATATGTATGTATACATATATAGGATTCTCATCATACAAAGAGAAATTCCAATGCGGAGAAAACTGCTCAATTACAGGTTACATGCGATTACGCCTATGAAATATAGAAGCAACACCAAACTGTAACCCTTCCGCTGTGGGGCCATTTCAAATTTTCACTAATGACGGAGAAAGCACTTACTTCTAAATTTGTTTTTGTATATTACGGTAGAAATTTACAGTAGAAGAATTATGGTACAATCGTTGGAAACGAGTAATAAAATAAATTAGCCTGGAGATAAACTGTATGTTTTACCATTGAACCGTTCTTACTCAAGACCTATAGCAATTATGACTTACCTAATACGTTCTAACATACGTTGAACATATTAAGCCTTCATGTTATATATATGTTATTGTATGTAGTATACACACACGTACATTTCCTATCCTCTAAATAGTACATGGGGTTAATTTGGGCTCCATTTAAACACATACTTCTGCGCCTCTGTGAGACTCGAAAAGTTTGTGAATTTCCTTTATTGTATTACATAGTCAGTATTAATACGTGTATATAATATGTAATTATTTATTTATTTTTTATTATTTTATTGTTGCTCTTTTTTTCTTGTTTTTTTTTTTTACTTATGGATGAAGTATTCTCATGAGGTACATACATGTAAAAACGTTTTCTATCATTACACCTCTCCTTATGACCAAGACGCACATCCTCTACAGTAATTGTATGAGAGAATCTTGGAGAGTACCTCTAAAAAAGCCTAATTCATATCGATTACAATCATATTGTCAAATGCATACCAGTAATTTGCTCTGAAGCTGTATATTTATACAAAGTATGTAATAGAATGTTTTTACCAGATATTTACTGGCATTATATGTACTTGTAATATATACCTATTCATTGGACGCAAGTACGTATATACTCCTATCCATACAATGTATTGAATATTTTAACACTGTTTATTCCCTCTGCGTATGTATATATAGCTATGTATAGATACCTATATTGATAATAACATGTTATTTCTTTCTCTCTGTCTCTCTCCCCTGTATTTTCTCCTTTCGATCCCCTGACCGACATTGAATAGGTTAGTATTTCTTTTTGAGCTTTCATTTTGACAAGTGGATAAAATAAGGGTCAATCCCGTCAATTTATGTGCAAAGTAATGTTTTATATTTTTTTCCCTGTATGAAGGATGGGAGTAGAACAGGGGGAAAGTCGGAGAGGATATGTGTATATGAGCTGTATACACGGGACAACACTCGTGTATGGACGATTGTTTTTCACCGTATGGAGGCAGGAGCTGTCAATTTTGTTTTAGTATATTTACACATATTTTAACTCTTTTATTATACCTTTGACTAATGGATTGAAATAGATGTTCTACATATGTACCTAATAATAATGTACCTACATAATAATTTATACCTTTTTAACCCTCATAAATTGCATAGGCCTATGCCCGTCCCTGGTAGGGACGCTCTTCAACATTATGAAATGTATTGATCAAGGTGTTCTCTATCAGTATGACTACACTTGATTATTTGTGTGTATATAGATATACATATGTAATATAGACATTTTATTGACTTTTTTAAAAAAAAATCTAACGAGACGGGAGAAAGAAAAACTGTATATTTATATTTATATATGCACATTAGGTAAGCGAGTAAATGGGCAGAACGAATAGACAAAATGAAGAGTCACCCAGAAATTGCACGTAGGCAACATTCATAATTTTTTCTCAGCATGTTCCCATCATGAATGTTTGATTGCTCTTACGATTTTAGAAAACTGACCAACATTACTGCAAGCAACCTTGTCAGGAACCTTCACGGGTAAATGGCGTAATAACTTAAATACATACATTGAAGCATATAATACCACTACATACAGTATTACCCATATATCCTGGGTTTTTATTTTTATTTTAATGCCTAGATTTTTATGTAGCTTTCTGTCGCTTTTTACCCTCTCAAGTATTAGTACATACATTCATGGATCAATTACATGACCCGTAACGGATGTAGTTAAATTTTCAAAAAAGGTAAAAGTCATAACTATTAAATATATCTTTAACACTCATTCTCTTCCTTTTTTTTTTACTCTCTTGAAGCGCCTCTTTTTTCTTGTCATTTACTTATAACAACATAAGCTATGTATATATGTACATATGACAAATACATACGGAAAGTAGAAAGTGAATTATTTTTCATATTGTTACACATTTATACATATGTATAATTTTTTTCTGAGATCACATATTTTTTTTTTGCTTTTTGTTCTTCTTCTAAAGCTAAATGGGAAAAAATTTAAGAATTGCTTTCCAACCTCACACTCAATTTATTTTATTTTTTGGGCATTGTACATATGTCAGTATTGTATTTTTTTCCGCTTGTACCATTCATTTTTGTCATTTGTTTAGCTTTTAGTAATTCAACTTTTGTTTGTCACCTTAATGTCATCTCAAGTGTGGCATTGCCAAGTCTGATTGCTAGACAGTAATGATTTATGATCGATTTTAATAGCAATTTTCTCACAAAGGCAAACTATTTTTTTTTCTTTTGGTGAAAAAAACAACAATTCACGGAGAAATACACATATTATATTTGATTTACTACTACCAGTAAAATTTGTTAAATGGAGAATATTATACTTGTGAGTAGTACATTCTTATTTGTACACTTATAAGTTACACTATAAAGAGAATATTTTGTGAGGACAACTTCTCTTATCTCAATTTGCTCGAGCAATTATTGTAAAAAAAAAAGAGGGAACTGACCACATGTAATAATTGTCGAGTTGGGCAGTTTCATAAAAAAATCTAGTATATTTTCTTATCTTTGACCGTCTTAACAGAGACTACACATACTCCATCGTAACTATTTGACTTTCTTTATTTCTTCATTTTTTTGTTTTTTTAATCTCCCATTTCCAAAAAAGTACACCATTAAAAATCATCCCATGGTCCAACTTTCTCTACTCATATGTATATACATACATAGGATTTTGGGGGGACCTTATGGTATTAAAACCATTTGAATAAATATAGTAACCTATAGTCATGTAATACATATATATCAATAAGAAGATGTACACAAGCACATTTCCAATTCGTAATTTTATTGATTTAACCTTATGAAATTTCACAATAATTCCTTTGGACGTGAAATTTTTTTTTTGAGATGTCCAAAAAGGACGTCTTTTTATATCATACAATTGTTTTCTGTGACATATGTTCTGCCAGACCGTTTAGTGGACTTTATATAACTATATAATTACATATAAGTGCTTGATTTTACACATTCAGGCAAGTATTAAAAAGCAATCGGCAGAGTATTGTATTATTGACAGGGGAATTATATCAATTTTGCATGTATTCAAGGTACCCTCCATGAGAGAGTTTTTTCTCCAACCATCCTGTACATTAATATCTGTACGCACAAGTTACATAAATATTCAAAGGCCCAGGAATCCAACCACTACGGATGTATGACAGAATACCTAATATTGTTTACCTACTTTCTAAGAAAAACAATATTGGCTCTTAAAGATACTTAACTACAGGATAAATTCTGACAAATACAAAACAAGGTTTTATAAAAATCCTTAATCCAATAGTAAAGAAAATGTTGCAAATAAATACCTATACATACAACATATTATATCGTATAAAAATCAATCTTCATATTTTCTAAATAATAGCAACATGTCATCATTTAAAATGTAACGATATGTCAATAACAAGACAGAAGACCTTGGTTTCCTACCAAACACTGTCCAGTCAAAGTTAATGCAGAAGCCTCTCACTCCATTGATATTCCTTTGTGGAGGGAATTTACCATGTAACAACAAGATATTTTGCACCGAACCAGGTACACCCTTTCCGTTAACTTTCCTCCCAGTACTTTTTCACAAAAACAAAGTATTCCCCCAAAAAAACAAAACTACCCATTCAAATGGGATTAAAAAGCCGTACATAACAAAATATTACCATAGTCACACCAATTGTGGGTGAGGAAATCAATTAGTAGGACATCAATATAGGTGTCTTACCTGATCCGTTTAAATTTGGGTAAATACATTAAGAGCCATGGGTAAATACGGAATATAAGCAGCACACCACAATTATGTGGTCGTTTGGGAATATGCAAAGGTATACTATACATTGTGATACAGGCAGAGGCAAAAATAAGTGAATAAATAATGATTAATTACGATCCAGGGTTGTATAAGTACTACAAAGGTATTACTTACGAAACCAAAAAAAAAAGGGCTTATAAAGGATGCATGAGCGATTCCCTGCTAAACGGAATTACCTAGACGACTGTAGGGGAGGGGGTAACTTAATGGCTGGAGAATGTATTATGTGACCTATATATTGGAGAGACAGAAAAATAGATAGGTAGTTTCTACCCAACACCGTCTGTTGTGCTTATGGTTACCATGTCCCAGGTAGCCTAGACTTGTCTCGCAAATATCCAATACATATGTAAATGAATAAAAGGGGATAAGGGGACACTAGAGGCGAGTGTCTATGCATATATATACATATACAGACAGACAACCGGATTTTCCCTTTGTTTATACTACGGGCGAGTATATCCGAAACAAGTGTCCTTCCCATATAATACGTGTAATATCTGTATTGGCTCTATACATTCTCCCACAAGCCAATATGCGCGCATGTTTCCGAGGATTTGAATGGTAAAAGGAGAATAATGGGAAGCCAAAAGGTTTTTTCTCGGGGTAAACACATCCACATCTCATGCAGTACTTAGATCTTCCTCTTACCATGTACAACAAGTAAATACCGACTTATTCTGACCTTCGTAAAAAAAAAAGAGCATAACAAATAGAAAATAACCTTGATCGGGTTCACCGGGAACGAGTTGTCGTCGTTTCCGACGGCACACGTGACCCGTATACTGGCTGTGTATATGAGAGGTGGGGACAAAAGGCCTGGGAAAGAAGGGGAAAGCTCAAAGGATATTATAATCATTTTCTCTCTGTTCTATACTAATGTAATATGTACCACTTTTGATAGGACGGAAGTCCTTCATTTGACTAATAGATTACATCCTTTTGGAAATACGAACCCTAACCTTTCCCAACATTTCCCTAGTAAATACTCATAGTTAGGTACTCCTACATGCAATACTTGGACTCTACAGGAGAAAGCTCTCCAGGGGAAAGAGCACATATCTCTCGGTATTTTTCCTCAACATCAGATATTCGTGGCAGAGGTCAACGGGGATAAACTTAGACAGAGTAATATCTCTAAGTAATACAAGCTTTGTGTGGGCGATTATAGAGTGATATTATGTAATTTGAAAGAAGCATTCCAATGCTACGATATTGTGTTTACTAAAATTGTATTTCCTTCATCATGGAGGTGAAAGGTGGTGAAAATTACATGTGTTTGTTTTGAACAAACCCCATACTGATTGTATGTAATGGTTGCCAGGGACTTGGTAAGTTAATAGTTTGGAGAAGTCATTCTCAATAATTCAAACCAAGTGGAGTGAGTGGTAGTCATTTGTAACTCGAAACTTTGCCATTATATTCCTGTCTTGTGTGACTACTAGTATTTTTTTTTCTTGCTTCTGTGGGGGTGTCATTTTTTTTACCGTTGCCGAAACAACTTTACTTGTCACTAAACGTGTGTACACCATTTATATGCCTTCTATTTCACCCCGAAGAAGTTTTTTTTGGTAATCTAATACCAAGAAATTCCCCATATCATAAAATCTCTGTATAGCATCCCGCGTGGTGATAAAAGTCAAAAATTGAGACTATACAAGAATCTGAGGGAAATATAATGGATGAGAGTAGGTGAAAGAAGAAGACATGATAAAGCAAATAAGGGAAGAGAGAAAGGTATATTATTTATGTTAGATCTAATACCGCTACTTAATTCCTGTACATCTTCCTCTTCCCTGCTGTTAAATTAAACCAGTTTCCCTTGAGTCAAGATATGAATTTAAGTAGTTACTGTTACTAGGGAGCTATTTTGTTTTCCCCCTTGGCACCCATGACAAATTATATACTTCCCAACACATCTAAACACATTATGTCACTATGATGTGATCACGTCCAGTATTAAATGAAAAGTTTCCCTCAGATACTGACCCAATACGGGCAATAAAAGACACGAAGGAGCGACAAAAGTGTCTTCCTCATTGCCTAATACATAGAGTTAAGTGTACGTGAGGTGGATCTAAAATCCTATACCTGTCCTCACATTGGATTTTATGTGTGCCCAACACAACATGATCAAAAAAAAGGGTAAACACACACGTATGAATGCATTGTCCGCCCGGGGAACATTCTCGTACAATGAAAATACAGTGACTCAGGAAAACAATCGATACACAGAAAGGGTATAGGCGGGTTATACAGAAAGGATTATTTACCAGACCAAGCTTTTCAAGGCTGATATGTCCTAGGTCACGCATGCACGAAAGAAAAAAAAAGTCGGAATTGAATGTGCAAACAACCATTTCCTTCCAACATTTATTGAAGGTCTTTACTGCTGGACACTCCTTCGTGAAACCTTGCGGGCTTTCTTTAATTGCCACCAACAGGTATACTGACACTACCATAAGAATGGTTCCATGCTCTTCGTATTATGTACATGGATTAAAAGGATCTAACATAATGTACAAAAATTGCTTAACTCAATCATTTTATTCCCCCTTTTTTTCGCTTCTTTTGACTCCTCTTGTCATTATCTAATATACCCTCCAAAAGAATTTTTTGACTTGCGAGAATAAGCCAAAAGGTACGGTAATGTGTTGGGTTGATTACTTTTTTTTTGTCTTAAATAATTCGGAAGTGAAGATCTCATGCATTATTATTATAATAAGGATACTATGTGCGTGTCAAATGAACCACGGGTGGTAAGGCATGCTTTCAGTACGAATGTATAGACCCAGGACAGAAACAAAAGGGTTGGAAGGGCGGCTGCCTATAAACTAAAGATTATGTTTTTTTTTTACAAAAAAAAGAACAAGCAGATAAAAAAAATGTATACATAAAAGAACTTACGAAAGCACGAAGTTTTCCTCTGTATTGGGAATGAAATAAGGTGGTCTTCACAGGGCTTACACAAAAAAAGATAAAGTTGAAAATCGATGGGAGGAGTTACAGGGAGAAACTAAGGAGAATGAGCCATATAAATCAAAGGCACATGCCAACATCATTATCACCCCCATTATCATCATCATCATCGTCTTGGGAATCACCACCAAGACAAAACAAATTGCATGACAAAAAAATTACATGACGAAAAAAAAACACAAAAAAAAAAACAAAAGCACAGTGAACACACGAAAAGAAGGAAACTATATTCATGTACTGATAAAAGATGATGATCAAGGGGGAAAAGGCGGAGGGTTTAGGATAATCCACGAGAAGTCAAATATATACGGATGTTGCGGGAGGAACTGACTCATTTTCACTTTCAATCATAATCAGACTGGAGGGATGTAAAACTAGTTTCAAAAGTGAATGGTTGAGGTGCTTATAAAGTCAGAAAGAGAGAAAGAGTGAGATAGTGACATGAAAACTGAAAGGACGGATTATTCATCTTTTTTTTTTTTTTTGTGAAACAGAATGGTCCATGCTGGGTATTTTCACATGCTAAGGATCGGGGGGAAGTTGATACATAATGAGTGTATACATATATATTTCTTTATTATTATTTTTTCAAATAGGGGATAAAATAATACAAGAATATATGCAGATAATTCTAGGGATGCTTTTAATATGTACATAAAAATGAAGTAGCGAAGCCAAGTCTTGTCCAAGGGCGACTTGTAGAAAAGTAATGGATGTGGTATGTACAGAAGAAAGGGTGACTATGGATGAATATTACACACATGCTGTACTATTTTACTTATAAAAAAAAAACAAGGAGCGTCGGCAAGAACGGGAGTGGGTATTCCCTGGCGGCATGGATGAAGCATTCTCAAATACTTTCAATGTCACGGTATCGATCCCTCAAACTACGGAGATAGTAGTGGGCTCCACCGTAATGTAGGTTTTCGTATATGTAGCTATGTATGAATTAAAAATGTATATGTTGAGACTGAAGGTAACTTGTATCTTCTGTATATGTGTATATGTATATATACATATGTTGTCTCAAGCATGTATAAAGACAAGTTCCATACAAGGGTTCTTACAAGGACGTGCAACTAGAGCCGAGATACATGCATTTTTAGCTCTTGTAAAGTGCTTCTTCTTCTCCCTGGAATTGTACAAGTAATACATAGTGTATACAGATACACCATACTCATTTGGGTAAAGGAAGGAAAAACTCCCAAGAAAAGAATTTCTTGGACTTGAGGGGGAAAACGGCACCACTCCAAACAAGATTTTCACACACAATCACATGCCGTCCACACACGGGAGGGAGTTAACAAGGGGAAAATCCGGACTTTTTTTTTATCATTTTAACAAGGGTAGTGGGAGAAAATTTCTAAAAAAAGAAGTAAATTGAAATTTTTTTTTGTGTTTGTTGACAAAGAACTCTCGTTGCAAATGTCATCTGCGAGCTATTTTTGTAGCATGTATGAGTGTATTTTTAGAACTTTCCCTCACCTACGAGAATCCATGGTATGTATGCATGGAATTAAATCTGAACTCATTATTGATTCAGGTGTTGTATAAAAAAAATTCTATTACATGGAGCCAGTAGGGAGAAAGGAAGTTTTCTTTTCTTTCTCCCTCCCTTTCTCTCCTTCCCACCTCTCTCTCTCTCTCTCTCTCTCCCTTTACTAACGTCACAAACTTTCTCTAGAAATGTTTCCCCTGTCATTCCCTTCAATGACAGAATCCTATATTATTTCTCTCATACCCAAAGTGAGAGAAACTCGTGTCTTCCAAAAAGAGTATGAATATCTACTTATGTATTAGAAGAAAAAATGTGAAATGTAAGAAATAAAACCTGTTGTCATGTATTTTCCAAAAGAACACGTGAATCCTTTTTTTTTTTGCGAGGATGTACGTTTGTATTTGTGTATGGTCAAAAAATGTGAATGACAACAGTACACGTTTGTATGTCCATTGTTGAGAGTAGTAAATGGGAATAAAACGGATGATGATATTATGACATTAAAAAGAAAATATTTTTTTCTCCTGGTTTCCCTGTACACGCGCGTGTGCCCTTTGTTTGTGAATGTGATGTTACCATTTAAAATGAAATGTAAAAGAGAAAGAGACAGAGATGGTAAAAAAGAGTCTGTCAGAGTTGAATGTGGGCAAATGGATAAATTTGATGGTGCCAAAATCGCCCACACACCCCGAGAGAGAACATGTCAAACACGGTAGGATATGTACATAAAAGCACGATGTCACATACGGTACGGTACATTTTTATGAGACTGCAACGAATTATGGGGTCAGTGATTTAATGAAGTTCACACCATGTGCGTGCGATAAAGTCGGCCAGGCACATGTGTACTTCAGAAAGAGAGAGAGAGAGAGAAATATTTGCTGTAAGATAGGTACTTCTCAAATTAGGGGAATGGGAGAAACTGTTGATATTTTGTGTTTCTTCAAAAAAAAAAAAAGCATGACACTCATATTACAAATTAAGACTAAAAATGTATGGAAAGGAAATGAGAAAAACCCAAATGGGAGTAAACGCGTATGTACAAGAGATGAGAGACAGTAATGGCGGGGTGGGAGAAAGCAAGAAAAAGGGAGCAAATGCGGGCTACGTACAATGTAGCGAATCAGATATGGACACACGACAAATTACAAAGAGTAGAACACATATACGTTAATACATACATGTAGAGGTAGTTATACCAAAAAGCACGATTTTTTTTTGTTTTCCCTTCGGGATTTTTGTATGCTTCACATAGCTTTCCATTTATTGATAATAATGATAATAGTAGAATTTTGACTTCTTTCATCATTATATAGACGTAATAATAATAATGATAATAATAATAAACAAAAGAAATAAAACCTCTTTTTTTTTCTTGAGTCTTTCTCCGAAAAAAAGTAACTTTCTCTTTTTTCCCGTAATAATGCTTACTTAAAATGTACTAGTAGCCATAATAGTTGTATAGTTATAATAATATTTTAAGAATAATAATAAGAATAATTACTATCATGTACTCATAATAAAAAGAATACAATCCTCATATCGTTTAAAATTGTACGAATTGCCACTAATATTTAAGTTAATAATAATAATAACAGTAATAATAATACTAGTAAATATAATTTTGTCCCTTGGCTCCTCCTAGCTTCCTCTGTTGAAAATAAAAATTTACGTAAATAATTACTGTCATAATAGTAATAATAATAATATTGGATCCACCGCCACAAAATAACATTTGTAAGGATAATACGAAATATTATATTAAATGATAATAATATTACGGTGACCAACCAGGAGATTGTTTTACCACAAAAGCGAATAAATATATATATATAGTTTTGTGTATATACGTATATATGAAGTCTTATGTGTATATAGTTTCATTATAAGCCAAACATGAAAAAGTGATGAAGACGGAACGGGTAAGAGTTCTTTTTTTTTTTGTGTGAATATTTTTTTACAAAGTAATTCAACCATTTTTTTACTCTTGTATAGGCAGGTAGTAAAATTGTGTGAAGATATTTATATATATATTTAATAATTATATACATGTATATATATAGCAAAAAGCTGTGCACCTTTGACTTGCGTAGTTTCCAAAAAAAGGGCTTATCGTATATAATTGGGATTATTTTTATAATTTTACAATATATTGTATAAGTACATCATTTGTTTTTTAATAGAACTCGTGATGATTGAATAAATATATTTTATACATTTTATTCTGTATATGTATTTACATATACCAGCACCCTGCGTCTTTTTTTTTTTTTTTAAAAAAAAGCTTCCATTTCCTATCATGTTCCTTCCAATTTATCGTCCTCCAAGTAGCATGTATACAATACAGGTAATCTTTCTTTTTGTGCTTTGAATAAATGGGAATCCAGAGGTAATGGATACCTACTATAGATTTATGAGAGTAAATTTTACTCTTTTTTTCAAAATTTTATATTATTTTTTAGAATGTCTTCTTTAAAGAATTTTGTTTAAGTTTCCATCAAGAATTTTTTAAACCTTCAAATTGTACACATTCAAATATGTATCCATGTAATAATTAACCTGAAAATTGGATAATATCTGTGATGCGGATTTTTTTTTAACGGGAGAGATATTTAGAAGTAATATTCACAGTACCCTAACAACAAGTATTCAAGTGAGTACAGTTTCTTTTTATCACTACAAGTAATAGGCAGGTGCATGTTTCTTTTACCACATCTTTCGACAGGTTATATTCACAGATTTAGAACAGGTGCATGTGTGTATTTTTTTTTATATCTTCCAGTAATTTTTCTTTTCTTTTCCCACCGAGAAAAAATACTTTACATTAAAGCTTTCTGGTAATCTTACCTCTTCTTAAGTTTTCTTTACAATACTATCTTTTGTTTAAGTAATCAATTTGTTGTCTCCTAAGTAGTTGTAACGTAAGATACACGTGTGTATACTTAGTAGATTAAGTAGGAGCAGAGAATACTTTGCTTTCCTTTGCGTCCCTTCAAAAATTTCCCTTACCTTATGTCTGTACCTGTTTCTTTCCTTTTTTTTTTAAATCCTGGCTGAATCCCAGCATTAGCTATGCAAGACTTGGTAAAAGTGGTCGGTGATATTTGCTTTCACTTATTTTCCCTCTCTGTCACTGACTTTTCTTTTTGGTTACATCTTATCTGCACACAACACTTTTTAAGTAGACAAATATAATATTTTGTTTAAATCTGCCGATGTATCTACAATTTATGATGATGTAATAATTTATAAATATCTGTATAATGTGGGGAACACGATACATGTATGTAATGTATGTACGGAAGGAGTAGATGATTAGGAGAAATAGTAAATATTTATGTATGTAGTTTGTTTCTCTGTGATTTCTTTTCAATACTTGTAAATTTGGTATCAATGGTAAAAAGGATATATGTATATGTATGTTAACCCACTGGAGGTATATATATGTGTGTATATAAGTATGTGATGTTCAAGTTTTTTTTTTAATGTATATAATTTGTATTTTTGATGTACTAGAAACGAGAGATACACAGAGCCCACACACAAATATATAGTATATAGGTTCGTAAAACTTTTGTAAAATACTGACAAGCTCACTTCACTTGGGAGAGGGTAAAAGGGGTAATAGTAGTTAACGACTTTTGATGGCAAAAGGGCAGGGCTATAAACAACGGGGAAGTACATACCTATAGTAGAGGGTAGATATTATGATGTTTTTTTTTTAAATTCTTGTATATATTTTGTTTTTCGAAAAAAGGGAAATATATATTTTGTGTTTGAAAACGACCTCTGTTCTAAATATTGAGATGCAATGTTGTAAATATGTAATATTAGGTCACAATATTTACAGGTTCAAATACGCGAGAGGTATGTTATATTATAGCAATAATGATAACCGAGCACTTTGACCGTGATAAAAATTACTTGAATGGATTGATACATTTTTCTTTTGTCTCTATAAATATGTATGTCTATATAGGTATTGTATAATAATCTAAGGTTTTATGAAGAGAGGGGTTCACAGACTTACACACAACTATGGCTCCATGTCCTGGTTCTCTGACTGATGATCAAAACGGTAGTGGTAATAGTAATTTTTTTTTGCTTCATTTTTTGTTTATTTTTTTGATTTTGCTTTGTTTGGTATTGTTGTTGTTGTATTTTGGCTTTTGAGTCTCAGATTTATTTTTTTGCTAAATCTTGTGCCACTTTTCGCTTCATTTCTCCTGCATATACTTTTTTTTTTTTTTTTAGTCATCAAGGATCTGGAGCTTGCAGAATGGAATAGTGACGACCACCTCTTGGTATCACAACCCGCTGGTCACGATCGGTAGATCCTGGGAAGTCATTGTGTGTGGTAGGGATTGGGTGAGACGTTGCGTTTGTTGTAGAGAATGTTGTGGGGGTTGAGGTGTACCGCTCATGATATGGACGGGGGTGACACATGATGAACTCCCGGCATTGGGGCTCGGAGCTGCCACTGAGGAAGGGTTACTACTTGCACTGCTCGACATACATTTATTCTCACGACGCGTCCGGAGCTTCGTATGAACTTTGGCGTGTCGCTTCTTCTCATCGGAACGAGCAAATTTCCGACCACAAGTGTCACATGAGAAGGGCTTCTCTCCCGTGTGAGTCCGAACATGAGTGGTGAGGTGATCGGATCTGGAGAAGCTCCGCATACAAATCCGACACTGGAAAGGCTTCTGACCCGTGTGAATCCGTATGTGACGAGTTAATTCATCTGATCTGCTAAATCGTCGGTCGCAACCTTCCACCGGACAAGCGTAGGGCCGCTCATGAACAGGTGTTTTACTGGGGCGATTAGGGTAACGTCTGGGTTTCACCGGAACCAATCTCAGCGGTCCAGCCTATATGCATGGTGGAAAATATATTTTCAAAAAAATGAAAGGGGGGAAAACACAAAACCAAAAAAAATAAAATAATAATAATAATAAGATTTCTCAAAAAAGATAATTTATATGAAAGAGCCTTTTCTTCTCCCCTTCCTAATATTTTCCTAATGTTATTACAACTTTGCAGGGATGAACTTTTTTTTCCCTTCCCCTCAACAATAATACACACAAAGGGGATACCTCCTCTCATCAACAAGTATTTGTTGACTGCTTGTACGAGCATTGACTAAGCATTCTACAGGCCCTTATATGGACAGCCAGTGAGAGAGAGAGAGAGACACGAGCCATGAAATGAGAATTATTCATGCTTTCACTTATTCTCCATTCCCTAAATAAATAAAAAATTTAACTCTCAACTAGCTACGGAGTTTTTGTGTACTTCTTTCCTTCTCTCTCAGCGCGAAGTACAACACAAATGTCATGTCATCTTTATGCTTATGGTTAATGACCATTTTTATTGACAGGAGACAATATGAGTCACACTGTTACTATCAACATGAGTCCTGTTATCCTCTCCTTAGCAAGTAGTAGTAGTAGTAGTAAAAAAAAAAATACAAAGATTTTTTTCCTCCCCAAAAACTTTTCTTACAACCCTGGTACCCTACTACTATAGTACTAATGGTCGTAATAATAATAATAATGATAATAATAATGATGATAATAATAATAATAATTTCATGAAAGAGCACATGACTCACCTGAGACAGTATTTCGTGTCCTTTGGAAGTGCTAGGGTTGTACTCTGCAAGACCTACGGCAGCTGCGGCTGCAGCGGAGGATGAGGATCCATCTGGATTTGATCCCTCCACGGAGGGAGAGCCCCCACTACAATAGTCGGAGAAGGGCTCTTGTTTCGGAATAATCAATGGGTCCTGGTTACTCTGTTCAAATTCGGGAGTAGCCCAAGGATGGTATTTTTGTTGTTGTTGTTGCTGTTGCTGCTGTTGTTGTTGCTGCTGCTGCTGCTGTTGCTGTTGGGATTGCTGAGATTGTGACTGTCGAAAGGGATCCTCTGATAGAGTCATGCAAGGGTCAAAAGAGAACTCAGACTGTGACCCAAACTGGTTACTCCCAGTTCCTTGTCCGTCAGATGAGAATGTAATCTGTTGTTGAGACTGAGAGGTGGGGGTGAGGATTCCAAAGAGAGGAGCATAAAAGTTTCTATCGGGTGAAGGGAGGATCCAGTTGATTCCAGAGGTGGGGGAGCCTCCAGAGGGGGGTAGAGGAGTATTTAAAGAAGCCGTCTGCTGAATGGTGGGCATTGTGACTCGCAACCTTTGCTGGGGGTGCTGTTGCCCTTGTTGTGAATGTTGAGATTCATCCAGTGACTGATGATGGGAGGAGTGGGAGGGGAACATTTTTGGACTGGTTGGTGGTGATGAGAGAGGGGAAGAGCTGGAGGATGACAACACTAGGTCCGAATCTAATGATCCTGTATTTAAAAAAAAAACATCATTTTTTTTATTTTACTATTTTTTTGTATGTATTTATTTATCACATCCGACGGTAATAAATTCCAAGGGATTCAAAAAATTCCTGCTCTGACATAATCACTTGTCTTTCTTTCTTCTGCCTCTCTTGTCCCCCATTTATCACGTCATACCTTATTACTATACTTCGCAGTGTTTACCCACTAATTTTATGCATCCATCCCAAATGCTCATGTTCTGCTTAAGCAAATGTCAATAATGGAATTGTTACTACAACTCTGTAAACGTGGTGATGGGAGTAGGTCACATTTTACCTTCCTCTAACCACTAATAATAACTGCAAGCAAATTTCTTTTTTAATGTATAGAAAAACTTACGATGATACTTATTTACTTAGGAAGACAAAAAGGATTTTTTTTACAATACAATGTTATCAAGACGGGAAAAAAAAGTATTCCTCCCTTTCATTCATTCATTCATTCATTCTTGGGATAGGAGATCACCCACAAAAAAATATGTATAGACATAATAATCCACAAACATACGCAAAAAAAAAAAAGTTGTACCACATGTGCACATTTGAACACATGTACTTGAAAAAAAAAAGAAATTTACAAAGAAACACCCATATAGTCATATGCTCTTTTGTCGCTCCCCTACAAGTATGAGCGGACTTTCTGGTGCGACATCACATTAACATACAAAGATTGAATCATCAACCAATGGATAAATAATATGTACTTACTCCTTAGTAGTACCTCCAAAAAACTTTACTGTTACTACCTTCAACGTTGTCTCGAAGTATGCATATAATATAGGGATGAAAGAATTTTGAAGCACAAGAAGACCATTGGCAAGTTTTAGTTGGCAAATTCTGGAAGGTATAATAAATGGAGAAGAAAGGAGAGGAAAAAAAGCCGTTCCTAGCCCAAGCTTTCTTGAAAGTAAAGGTGAGCGTAATTGGTACTTGCATGTATAAGGTACATCCATATGTACTTCCTATATGTACAAGGGACCCCAGCACGCTCAAAGTAATGATAATATAACAGTAGATCTTTTGAGCTGCCCCTTCTTGTCCTTCCTTTGCTTAAAAAAAAATACAATGGTATGGAATATAATGTGCTTCAACACACACGGCTTCGCCGTCTCTTCAGTATGCAATGAGTCCCTAATGCCATTAAAAACATGAGTCTATATACTATGCCTTTTGTGCTCTACGGTGGTACTCGCATGTGTGTGCGAGTACAGACACACACACAATTACACATGGAAGATATGTTTCCTCATGAAAACTGCCCATCTAAGAGATGCATCACCTACGCATTTTTTGGAGTGAGGCATATCTGAAAATAGAGCTTGAAGGTTTAAAACATGTGTTTTCTCCTCTTTGTGACTCCTTCATCTATAGCCGTATAAATGCATGAGCAACACACTGATTTTATGGTACTACTCCTCAATTATCCAATGCAATTATGAGCATGCTGACAAGTCTGATTAGGAATACACAAAGCCTCATAGTGATTCCTCAAATACATGGCGAAAAGACTCTTTTGGAAGCTATTATTATTACATGTATCTATATGTATATATTATAGGTATATACATTTGGTCAATTTTATCTTTTTACTCCTTCCCCCTCACCCTCCCTACGACTACCCTTGTTTATTTCTACCACTGCCTGTACACACACATATACAAAACTACTGCTCTTCCTACCATGTGGATATACGTATAGACAATGATAATAGTAACGCAGGAGAGAATTAACCACTTTTTTTCTTCTTGTCGTCCATCCCAAGTAGTTGGGAATGCCATTCACTTTGTTATTACTAAATACTTTAATATTTGCGCTCACTTCAAATGCATGTAGATAAATCTTTTTAGCAAGACAAAACCAAATCGTGCTGGGGCATGGATGAGCAAGAGAGAAAGACAGTAGTTGATCAAAATGACGACATATACACTTGGTCTTTTTGTACAAAAATAAAGGAAAGTAAATCCACATTCATTCTATATTTTTGTCATCTTTGTCAGGAACAGATTAAGAGAGAGAGAGAGAGATGATGAGGGTGAAAGTGAAAAACATCAGAATGAGAGAAAAAAAAGTATTGTCATTAATAAGACTTACCGATCGGAGGTGGGTCGAGGAGGGGGAGGGAAGAACTGAAGAAGCCGGAGCCTTCCGCAGCCGTGACGGGAGTATTGAGGCTGTCTTCGATTTTCTCAAATTTGTCGGAAGGTTGTAGTATTTTAATGGCTGGTTTTTGGAACGTGCCTCCTAATGACGACTCGGCCGTGGGGAGATGAGGAGGACTAATTGTGTCCCGTTTGTGTGAACTCAAGGGGGACAATGGGGGCGAGGTGGCAATCGGCGGTGAGAAACAAAGAAGACTCAATGACACAGTGGGTAAAATCCGGGGTTTCTTTTTCTCGGGAACGTCCGGGTTAGATCCCGGGCTGGGGAAGTGACACAAAGTCAACACTGGGTCTTCGATCATTCTCATTTCGGATAGCTTTTCCTCTTCGGTTCTCGTGGACGACTCCGACTCTGCTGAAGACAGAGAATAGGTCACTTCAACCGGAGTCACCGGTGAACCTCCTGCCAACAATGACTTATCCACAATTTGTAACTAAAGACAGAATCTGTCTTTCCTTCACCAGTTCACCCCTCAAGAAATTAAAATAAACTAAATGGCTTTGTCAAATTATTATCAACAAACAGAGTTATCTTATTTTTTTTTTGTAGAAATTTGAATGAATGAATTATATTTTTTACGGATTCTTCATTGCTGTTAATTAGGCGTGTGTAGATAATTTTTTTTAAATGTACACTGGCGCTAGTGTACAATCAAACTGTTGTGATTTAATTTGGATTATTAATACCACCACTAAAATTCGTGGTGGGAGTAGCAACTGTATAAGTAGAAGGTTGTATACAGACAAATTTATTTGTTTATGTTTGGGTTTCCGTTCATTGGCACCACGTACAGATATTCGTACAGATAAAAAATCCCAAAGAAAAATTAATCCGTGTTTTCTCCTTGTTTTTATTGTTTCCCGTTAAAAAAAATATTGCGTATGTGTATATATTTTCTTCCCTCAATATTTCTTCCAATCCCAATTATTAGAAGACCAAATGGCTCAGAGAAAACAATTACAAATCTTGTGTGACCAATCAAGAATGACAAGAATATTATTTTTTTGGTGTAGATTCAAAAGCACCGTGGTTTCCCGTAACAATTTTTGGCTATATTTTCTTCCAACAAGAACAAGTACAAAGACTCGTCAACGTTGTAAGTTGATGCGTTAAAAGTAAAAAACAAAAACAAAACTTTGCCCCCAAAACAAATTATTATTTTTTCCTATGTCAGGTAAAGAGAAGGAACGTGTGTCTGGTCGTATGTTGTTCGTAGTAATAATGTGTGAGCGTGTGTGAGGTGTTGAGACAAGAGAAGAACTCGTAGGAAGGAGTGAGCAAGAGAGATAGAGAGACAGAGAGAGCTTCCACAGACAGAACAGATCTCACTCACGCCTGTCTTCCAACTGAATGAGTCAGGCCAAGGAGCTCGTAGATAAATTTATGAATGGAATCACCTTCTGGCTCCAGCCACCCCGTCCCTGCACGGAGAGGGGGTTGTGACGACAGCAACTGCACGCCACAATCATGACGTCTACAAGGGCAGCCTGCATGTGCTTCCAGCAAAAGAGAAAGAGAGAGAGAGTCTTTTGGGTCGATGCGTCGAGATCCCGGGTACTCTCCACTATACTATTGCCTCTACTACGCTCTCTCCTACTCAATACTACGGCTTACGGCTTTTTACTACGACAACGTCGGCTTTACTACAACTTCTCCGACGGCGGTTTTTTCTCTCTCTCTCTCCCTACTATGTACACTTCCTTTCTCTTCTTACTACCACCACTTCCCTTCCTTTTTTTTTTTTTTACTACTACCACGGCTCTCCTAGGTGAGATCACGCACGCACTTCCTCACGTAGTAGTAGCATGTACAGAAGGAGGGGGGAAAAAAAGGATACAAGTCACTTTCTCTCCTTCTTTTTCCTTGTGGGTGGCATAAAAAGGGACATTCAAAATGCAGGTGAAAATCCCCCATGTGCAATTCTATATAGGTACACATGCATCTTTTCTTTAATTCCTTACGACAACTGACGTTCAAATTTAACAAGGCCACTGCAACATGTTTCTCTAGGAAGGTTCTTCATATTTTTATGCATAAAAGTGAAGTGTCTTGGAGTTGTTTTTTCAAAATGAAGTTATGTCAACGGTACTTAAAAACATCGTACTTTTTCCGGTCTGGAGAGTTGTCAAATACACGATGTTTCATCCTTGCGGCCCAAACTCCAGACTCTCTCTCTTTGTCTCTCCCGCCCTCTCTCCATTTCTCTCTTGCTCTCTTTCTCTCTCTCCCTTTCTTTCTCACCCTCTCTCTCTATAGTTACTCTCTCTTTTTAGTTTCTCTCCACCTCTCTCTTTAATTACTCTTTTAGTTACTCTCTCTCTCTCACATTTTAGTTTTTCTCCGTTTCTCTCTTTAGTTACTCTCTTAGTTACTTTCTCTATATTTAGTTTCTCTCCCTCTCTTTCTCTCTCTCGCTGTCTTTAGTTACTCTCTTTCTCTCTCTCGCTGTCTTTAGTTACTCTCTTTCTCTCTCTCGCTGTCTTTAGTTACTCTCTTTCTCTCTC
>JAQGBT010001963.1:0-27249 GCA_034698585.1 Disparrhopalites patrizii | reverse complement strand
ATCGTGCATTATCGGTCGTGAAAATTGGACGATATTAACGAGAATATCGTATCGTGAATATCGTTTGCACCACACTACTGAGCACCTACTTCATCATACGTATAGGTACACACACCATACATTATGTAAAATTCACCGTTCTCACACACCTGTAAGCAACATGATTTTTCCCCAACAGAGATTTCTCCGCGTATAGTTTCGACTGCTTTCGCTGCATTTCTCTTTCTTGCGTGCGAAGGGAGCGATGATTGAATTACAAGCATCTCTCTGGTATGGTTTGTGGGGAAAGGGGGTGGCGGTAATATTATTACGCGGAGCATTTAGCGTTAAATCCTTCCCCTTCTCTCAGGCTACCACCGTCTGCTTGAGTGTGTGTATACATAGCACTTGAGAAGCTGGAATGATGTTATTTTTCCTTATTACACTTTTTCAAAAGAACTTTTGGCTTGAAAGCGTTAACATGGAGCGGAGCCAAAGGGAAAAGTAAAGCGGAAAGCACATTTTACGAAGTTGAGGGGGATGACAAAAGGGTTGTAGTGCTGAATACTCTTACATGTAGGTACTCTTGCGTATACGTGAATATGGACGGATGAAGGGGGAAAATTTCTCTCTCTGTCTCTCTCATCATGTTTATTATAATGCGTGCATACCGACGAAGAAAGAAGAAACAAGATGATGATGAGGATTTCCGTACGTACTTTTACATGGGTATTGTTATCACCCTCATGCTTACACACATACTATCGTCATTCCTGGGAAAGGGAAGTCACTAGTCATTTGTGGTGGTTGGTAGGAGTCTTAAATGCGGACCAAATAACAGAGGCGAGAGGGACGCAGCAGGATTTTCAGGGGCTGACTTTGCTAGGCGTAGCTTGTCTTTTGCAGTCTCTTTCTCTCTCTCTCTCCGTTCCTCCCTCTCTTCGTCTCTTCTCCTCGAACTTCTCTCTTATTGAGCATTGCTGTGGTTGAGACTGCTGTAAAAGGCCGACAACCTGGCGTTACTATACATTGACTTACATTCCTCCACAGTTTGGTCCAAGGCGAGCGAGAACAGGGTGAGAGCGAGTGAGAGAGAGAGGGAGGGAGCGAGACTAACTCTTACGTGTATCTGTATCTACATGAACAGGCTCGGTGCTTGCATGACTCTTTTTTTCACTGATGTTTTTAACTCTGTAGCACTCTGACTGTGTGAGAAAGAGAAATGTAAAAAAGAAAAACTGTATGGGAGTTGTTGGCTCCACCTCACTGTCTTCCTGTCTCTCTCACTCCCTTCATAGCCTCTTTCTCGTCTGTTCTTACTATGTCTCTCGCATGTTATATATGCATATGTGTTTCACTTCCGCTCTCACTGAAAGCACTCTTCTTCTTTTTTTAAATTGAAGGCTGCTTTGCCTCTTTTCACTGTTCCTTGCATTGTTTCTATTTGGAGACCTTCAGGTTGCTCATGTGACTTGACGGCGAAAGGATACGCGACGAAAACGATGATACTCTCTAGTCTGAGACCATTCAGACATTTCCTTCCGAAAGTTTCATGTAGATCCTCATCGACGTTGTGCAGACGGGAAATTTTCGTGTGTGGGGAATTATCTAGAAGTTTATTTATTTAGTTCCTTGACTTTCTTTAGAAAACTTTCTTTTTTTGAGCTGCTACAAAGTTTTTTTTTTTCGAACTTAAGATTCGGGGGAAAATTTATTCTTTCACTTTTAGAAAAACAAACCCGACTTGCGGGAGTGTTATTAAAAATGTGGTGGAGTGTAGAGCTCAAAAGACAAAGTATAGTGTTTGTGGGTTTCACCTCTGCGAGGAAGGTGAATTTTCAGATTTCTGTAAACGAATTGGAATAAGTAAACTAGTCACAGGATGAAGCTTCGTGGTTTTGTTGGAGTTGTATTATTGGATTTTAACCCCAAACTTTGATCAAGATTCGTTGCAAAACCGTGGTAAACCTTTGACAAATGGCAACGACCGTGTCAAAAGCACTGAGTTTGAGGGGTTCCCTGAATATAGTCAGCTACTGGGTGCCGGAGGGTGTGGAAAAGACAGGTCCAACAAGTGGGAACAAAGAGAATGCTTGTGACTCTCCAGTGCAAGCAGCTCAAGTAAAAGAGAAAGCAGTCTCGATTGCTTTTACGCTCGCGAAAAAAGTGGAAGACACTAAATCTGCAACTGTCGTGAAAGGCACAAATCAAGTTTCACAATCAGTAATTAATTCTTTTTTTTTTTGCTTTACTTCTCTGAAATCATCGGGGAGATTGTGGATAGCTTAGACGAACACAATTTGTAGAGTTACCATTTCAGGCTTCATAAAAAAATTCTAATTCTTACCTCTTTGTGCACGAGGATAAGGTTATGAGAAAAGGTTACTTTCTCTTTGCATGTTTTGTGTAACTATCACAACTAATCCACTAGGTACGAATTGAGCGAAATTAGAAAGTCACAACAAGGTGGTTTGCTGTAGCATAAGAAATGCAGAATGTACATACATACATATACGTTTATTCTGTTATGCTCCTATGCGACGCACATGGCCCCTTCACCTTTCTCTTTTACAAATAATTTGGTGAAAATTCTTTTAAATACTACGCAAATAAATGTACTCGTTACTCAAATATTAGTTAATGCGAAATTACTCACATCAGAACAATTTGATGTTGCAGTAGGAAAAGGTGTGTATTTTCATTCCGACATTTAAACTATCAAATCTTACGTGGTACTTGGAATAAGCTACCACATTAATAATGGCTGCCACTTTTTGCGTGATCTTTTAAAAATAAAAATGGATTGCAATTTACAAATATTATCAACATGCATGTACGCACTTTTTCACAAGTTTCAAACTATGTCATATCTCCTAAATCATGACAGCAGAATAGTATACATAGACATACATAATTATATGTACAGGTACATGTACAATATGCATATACATAAGCTGTAAGAGGTCATACATGATAGTAGCGTGCATGAATTCTCTAAATATTCTTTGCTCATAATGTCATAATGTGTGGAGATTTTGACTCTGAAAAATTTGTAATGATTCCATTGCATCCATGTCAATATCCTTATTACGTTATTACATTTGTTATTCTTCAGGCGGAGTGTCACTACTACGGGAATTCCCATGTCGGATTAGACCCACATGGTGCTTTTAAGCACAGCGGTTCAAATGCTAGCCTATCAACTACTGGATCTCTTCCTCACTATGGTGGAACAACAACGGTTTACCAACCAGCAGGCCCACTTATTGAGCCACATAAAACTCCCAGTACAGGTGAACGCTCTGAGATTCATTTACCCGAAACTGTACGACTGCCCCCGGATTTAAAAGTAACATATCAAGCACACCCGCCTGCGAATGCTCCTCTCCTTAGTTCTTCAGCCCTTTCCTCCTCTCAGAGTAAACAGACCAGTCAATCTTCCGGAACTTCGCAACATCATCATAGCAAATCATCAAAAGGGTCATCGCAGGCAAAATCAACGCATAGCCAAGGTACCAGCAGTGCTAGTAAGTTATCTTCGCAGAATGTTTTGCACCAACCGTACAAATCTTCGTCTTCAGCTTCGTCATCCACGACATCGAATTCGGGTTCTTCTGCAAGAACATCGCAGTTCCAGCCGCCGCCTCAACCACTGCCGCAGCCTTCGCCATCTCAAGCTGTTTCAAGCAATTTAATTCCTTATGCGTCTTCGGCTGCTTCAAGCTCTTTGGGTTGTTCTCTAAATCAGCAGCACGCTGCGAGCAGCAATGTGACGCTGGCGGCTCATCATCCATTATCGACGTCTGCTCCTGGAATGTATTATCCTGGATTTTTGGGCCCACACCATTCACCGTTTGCCCCAAGTAAATATCCAATGGTACCACCTGATTCGTTTCGGTAAGTATATTTTCTCTGACGCAGGTTTATCAACAGGACTGAATTTTATATCTGGCCTTTAATTTTACAATCAATGTTGAATTCCAGATCCCATTCTCCGTATCCAACGTCTTTTCTGTACGCTCCTTCGACGCCGCAAGCGAATCCACAAAACTATTACATGACCCCGTTTTACACGCCCCCGATGACACCCACGTCGACAGCAGTCGTTGGTTCAAGTGGAGCAACTCGTCCACTCATGCCATCTCATCACTCATCGTCAGCATTCTACCAGTCGAATCCGGGTGGTGTTCCTCCACCTTCCACGCATCATCCGAGCAATTACTACCTCCAGGCGCCTTCTGCTCATCATTCCATCCCTTCTCAGTCATCACCAGGTTGGTTTGTATTAGCCTCTGCAGTAGTAGCGATAATTGCCTTGTAGGCTATTCCGGGAAAGGTTTAAGGCTTCCATAGTACTGCATTTGCAGTTAAATGCTATATGGGGTGTAGTTGACATTTTGAAGGCAACCCGTGGTTGTACTCTTGCCTGTTTGCAGGACATGCTGGGCTTTTTCATCCCAATCAGTCATCCCATCCAGCATGCCCGTGCCCTATGGACTCATGTCATCATCGGAACACCAAATGCAGCAGTACCACCAGCATCACCAACAGCAGCAAACCGTCTCAGCCGCTGCCGCCGCCGCAGCAGCCATGTGCTACCCACGGTTTCCGCTTGGACCCTGATTCCACTCCCAACCAACAACCTTCTGCTCAGAGTTGCGCTCCAGTCACTGCCAATGTACCTCGTCGAAAGAATGTGTGTCAGCCACCGGCACCAGCTACCCCGGCAGTGGCTGCCGATCCTCCTAAAGCAATTCAAAACCTGAGTATGGGAAGTGCGCAGGCAAAGCAACTTGAAAGCGCAAAAACTTTCACCGAGCAGTATTCCCTTCCTGATGACATAACCATTACTCCGATTCTTGTCGTAGGAAGTACTGTTCCTGGTGGCCAACAAACCACAGCTTCAGGTGTAACCACTTCTGGAAGCACTGCGGCTGGTGGAGTTAAGTGCTCTCAGAAACCAAAAGACATTGTCCATGTAATCAATCCTCGCAGTGGTACCACAACTACTATTGCAAAACATATTAGTAACTCTACTTTAAGTGTAGGCGGGGGCAATATTAATAGTCCTTCGAAAAATGTTAGTCCGGTAAAGCCAAATAATGCTGGAAGTGTTGGCAAGATTCATCCGGATTTGGATGTCATAGTTTTACCACCTGGCCAAAGGCACCCAAGGGAAATAATAGCGCAAGTAAAGCAGCTACAAAGTAAAATAAGCTACTCCGGAAGTGATAATACTGTGTCCAATTCTTCTATTGTTGCAAACTCTATTGGAAACCAAAGAACTAATGGCCTTGCCGATAAATACGTAAGTATGATTCAAACTTATAATGTTTTTAGAGAAACCCCCGGCTTTGTCTAGCTGCCTATGACTTATTGAAATGCTTTTTGTAATTTCAAGACGTGTAAATGATATTATTGATTATCAATTGCAGAATAAATCTACTATAGTCGAGGGGGATCCAAAGTTATCTTCTGTAGTCCCACTTATTAATGGAACAGACGCTCTTCATGCTGCATCAGCAGTTCGACGATCTCGCAGAAAGTCCGGTTCTCCCACTGCTGCTCGTGCTCTACCGAGAGAAGAAGTGTTTGAGATGAGAAACTCAACCATTGTTAACGAAAAAGAGGCAGTGGCTGCTGCAAGTGCACTTGTTGTTCCTCCAAATGGATCTTATATACATTTATCCCCTCACAAAAACGGTTTAAGGAAATCTGGTCTTAAAAATATGAATAGCGATCATATGCATTCAAAGTTTAGAGATTCTAATATTAAAGTTACCACCCGCAGTACCACTGCTAATGCTAAGATTAAGACTAGAAGTTCGGTGAAAGATTTGCCTTGTTATGTGACCACAAGTAAGCATTCTCCAGGCTTGCGCACGGAAGGACCTGATGGCAGAAATCACAATCGTATATTGAAAAGGCGCGTTAAGCTCAGACCGATGTCTGATAGAAAATCAACAACATCGTTACTTGGTCACGCTAGACGCTCCCTCCAACAACATCAGTCGTACAGTCGTGATAAGAACTTGTCCTTATCTTCTCCCGGCTCTGCAACCTCCAGTGGCTCATCTAGCAGTCATGTTATCCTCCGAATCCCGTCAGTCAGTAGACATCACGATAGACTCGGCCAGTGTTCCTCATCCGCTTCTACTTCCCACCAACTCTATAGAACTTCTATGGCTCACGCAAGAAGAAATGTTAACTCGCATGGGGAATCATCTAGACTTCACGACTTCGGACATCTGGATGATTATGTAATGCTAGATAGAAGCGTAGTGGTAGGAGAATCGAGTGGAAAATACAGAGCTCAAATTGCCGGAAGCATGGCTTTCAACGCTTTAAAGAAAAGAGCAATTGTAAAGCCACTCAGTCCTAATGTGATGAACGGCGCCCTACAGCATATGTTGATGGCTAGGCGACAACCGAAATGGTCTAATGGATGGCGATTTGAAGGAGAGCCTTTTCAAGCTAAAGTGTACCTTACCGTAAGTTAGTTTTTCTTCCTCAGCAACTGTGAGTGCACGTGTATTCCAATTGTGGTCTTCAGCACATTTTTTATGTTTTAAAAAAATAATCAAATAACATTCAGAATGACGACCAACCAGTCATGCGACGTTGTTATCCGGCCATGAGACATGACGGAGGTGATGTGATTCAAGCTCGAGATTGCGTCCTTCTCAAATCTGGTCCAAGAAAAACTGATCTTCCTTTTGTTGCAAAAGTTGCAGCTTTATGGGAGAATCCTGTTGACGGCGAGATGATGTTCTCATTACTATGGTACGCTTATGATATATGTATTCCTGTTCTAAGAGATCTCACATATTTTGCTTCTGTTTTTTCTTACGATTTGTATTGTGTGTTGTATACCCGAATTATATGAAAGTATAGACTCGTAAAAACTCCACTTGAGCTCTAGCGTAAATTGAGTACTTAATACGTTCCCAATTGGTGCTGTAGGTATTACAGACCTGAACATACAGAGATCGGTCGAACTCATGAGGACATGCCTGATGAAATATTTGCATCCAAGCACAGGGACTGCAATTCTGTTGCTACAATTGAGGACCGGTGTTACGTGCTTACTCTTAACGAATACTGCCGGTAACGTTATATTCCAAAGCTACACAATATGTCCGAACGTTAGTATCTTATATTTTAAAATTGGCCTCACACTATACAATATTACAGATATAAGAAGCGATTAAAACAACTGGAGGAAGGAATCATAGCGAATTTACCATTAGTGCCTCTTTCAACCAACTCGGGTGCCAGCACCAGTTCAGCCACAGACATTGCTCTCGCCGTGTGGTATGGCATTCAAGGCGACCAACGTCGTGTTCCCGCTGCAGGCAAAGTTTCACCTGAGGTTGTGTTTTTCTGCCGCAAAGTGTACGACTTTCGCCAAAAGCGGATGTTGAAAAATCCTACATAAGTAGGGACGGAAATATAAATTGTATAACTAAATCCTTTTGGATTTTAGCGAGTGTTAGGTGTACGCAGCAATATTGCTTTTTGTCACCAAAAATGAGCTATGAAATCCAAACCTAAGGACCTTTGCTTTTTTAAGTGCGAAAATTGATTTGGAAACATTTAGGAAAAACACGGTCATTGATTGTAACTGAGTAATTAATTGTTATTACGGAATCATGAAAATCAGAAGTCTCAGTGTCTTCAGTAGTATTAAGTGATATGAGTACCCTGCTATTAAATTTTTCTTACTTAGTCAAAAGGTCAAAGTATGATTAGCGGCAATAAGCTAATTTCTGCAGCCTCAACATTAGGTAATTTGTACGATGCCTTAGTAATAGGGACTTTCTTTCTGATTGTCAGGGGAAAAAACTTACACATTGACTTGCAACATTTTTTTCCAATGCTTATAATTTATTCTTGATTGTGTTGTCGAACCATGAATTCTCTTTTAATTTTTTACCTACTTTGGTTGTTATGAATATTATTTATTAGTGTGTATCGATTAGTGTATAGACTCTGCGTATAATAGTTCGTATAACAATTGTGTGCATTCCACAAGAAAAGTGTACCGTAATTTTTATTTATGTAGTTTTTTTTGTTTATTACAAGTTATAAACGAATAACAATCACAATTAAAAACCATGCACCTGTTTATGTTTAGTAAGGTAATACTTATTATATGTGTACGTTTACTGACTATTGACAAAGAGTTTTGCACGCCTGATGAAAAAATTGTGTTTTTGTAATTTATAATTCAATCAACTGTTGGGTTTAGTACGGTGCTATTGTTAACGATATCGGTAAATAAGAATAAGAACAAACATTTAGTACAACAGTCTGGGTATAATGTTTAAAAAAAAGAGTAGATACTGTTACTATTCGATAACAAATTTGGAGCCAACACACAACACAATGAATGACATGTATTGTTGTATTAATAGTTTGTAATATTTATAATGTAATTGTAGTACAATTCTAAAACAAAACAGAAGAGTAATGAATTTGATTCACATATGTATCTCATTATTAATTATTATACTTAGATTACAAGGAAAATATGTGAACGAGATCCTGGCAGAAGAATGGAAGCGGAACTAAACAATGTTACTAAATACTAAACCAAACTTGCTAAATTTTGTCCCCGTCAAAATATATCGTTATTAGATTGTATACAAACCTAGTGTGTGTATGTAGTGTACGGACGGTATTTGGGGAAGGCGGTGCAAAATTATTTTGTAATACAAATAGAAATGTAATGTGTATGTGTGAACTGCATGGTGAGAAAAAATTTAGGAACGTTAAATTTTTACAAGTATATAATACATACATCTCTAAATTATATTAAGAGCCGAAAACCTGTCTCGATTAAATTAATAATGCTTGGATCTAAGACGTAACCCAGAGAAAATGATTGTTCGTCTTGAGTACTGATCATCATCAGTGTGCTGCAGATAGATTTCGAGATTACGTTTGGGATGTCAAAACAAAACAATAACAACTGAAACGTTTTCAATTATGAACTTTCTGGTTACAATTTGTTCGTAACATAATAAGACCTTTATAATATTACGCAAACTTACAAATTTACACACTCTATGTTGATGGGTAAAGACTTAGATTTATTATACATAAAACATTGTATGATTATACTATATGAGAAGGATAAAACTAGATGTGTTATCCGTGTTATCTTAGTTGTAAGTCGTTATTTTTTGGTCGTTTTCATCAGTTTTTTCAATCTGTTCAAAACCTACTTCAACCGTAGGAGATGTAATAGTTCCTTCAAAAACTGAATAAAATCAATACATTACATATTTAAATGAAACGGACGCTACTCTTTCGTTATGCTTAATTGTGATTGCATCCTAATGTCATGATTGCCCAGATAATTCTGTAGAAAACCGGTGAAAAATAAAACGGAACCCTTCGTGCACAGGTACAATAATGCTTTTAACAATTTTTTTTTATTTACATACCATTGACTTTGCGTTGTATTAATGGCTACCGGAGGAGGTTCAAGTCCTCTCTAAAACACTAACGAAGTCAATAAATACAATTGCCTTTGGATTACAATCAAGAATTTAGCAAAACGAGGTTACCTTTCTATACATTTCTACATCACTGAACAATGCATTATTTATGTTTGATACGCTAATATATACCTCATATAAAGTAAAGTGTGAGAGTAAACTCTATTATAATAGAAATCATCGAAATCATCATTTTTGGTTATAACATTCAACGAAAGCAAAGTCAAATTCATGACAGATCAATAATTACTCAGTACTATATATAATCCTTAAAGATTAAAGTATTTTGCTCACACTTTTTTTCTTTTTTTCACTTTTTTCCCCATTCCCTCTTGTTTTTCGTTTTTTTAACAAGTCAGTTATCACCTGTTGCTTCCTCAAACTCCTCACTCTCGGATTCCGTGGAGGAGCCTGAGTCTGGGTGGTCTCCAGCTCCATCCAGTCCAGGCTTCACCTCATTAGCATTGATGTCTTTCTTGGAGTCACCCAGGAAATGGCTCACTATCAGCTGCACCAATTCGTCCACGTGCTGACAAAGTACAAATTCCAATTAACCCAAGGAGAATTGTAGAAAATTTAATTATAACAGTTAATGCGTTCAATTTTTATTTCTGCTTTTTACTTTTTATTATTTCAAAATGTTTATATTTATTTATTTTATTTAAAAAAATTAATTTCAAATTATCCAAAATTCTCATACCTGCTTCTTCTTTTTGGCCGATGTGTCGTCTACAATTTTGAGAATTGCATCCGTGGACCCAGCCTCATAGGCTTCCTTCAGCGTGGTGTAGTCCAGTTCTGCCTCAATTAAGTAACGCCGCAAGAGCACGGCCCTGCTTCGGTCCTTTGGGCTAGTCCTGATTTGCCGTACAAAAATCGGCCGCAAAGATCTCACCTTCTTCGCCAACTCACGTTGTTTCTCCATTGTCTTGACTTCCTGTAAAAAACAAAGAAAAATTAAATTTCACTACTTTGCACCTCCGGAGATCAACAATAAAGGCAAACAATCATTAATTGTACGTTATGAAATCAAGCAAAAGTTCATCCTTTATCTGCATTTCAGTGAGGCCTCCGTCTGAGACTGAGATAAATATGTATATGTATAAATACTTACATTATCCCGGGAACTCAAATGTTTCAAGATTTCGTCTTCAAAAACTGGGCATTCAGCCGTCGTCGTGAATTTCTGGAGCAACTTGTAGGTGGTGAGAGCCCGGAATTTGGCACTTTGCATCACAACCAATTTGTCCCTTTCCTTGTCCCTCAGGCCGGACTTGTCCCTGTTTCTCTTCCGTCCCCGCATTGCCTTCTCTTTCGTGATGTCATTATTATTCCCCGTTGATTCCGTTTCCTTGGCCGAGTCCGCCGATTGGTCTTTCTTAGTTTCTTCGGCCTCGGACTTTTGCTCCTGGTCACTCGTACTCTCCTGCGTCGCACCCTTTCCGTCAGAGTCCTTCTCATCACCTAGAACTACACACCCAGAACGTATAAAAAAAATAGACAAATACGTATAAGTACAAAAATATGGCATTGATCATCTTTGACCATAACATAAAATAAATGAACACAAGCTCACGTCGTCTAGCCAGACTACGGAGAGCCAGGGAACGACCTTTGACATCGGGTCTGGAGGAGGCGATGGTACAGAAATTAACAAAGCCCTTGACATGCTTAAAAAACTCGTCCGTCAGATGGTAGCGCTCTAAGGCTTCCATGAGGAAGGGAGTGACCTTGTCCAGCCCGTGATCATGATATGCCAAAACAACTCCCTCTGTGGTCCCCTTCTGCTCCGACAGCCACTGGATGAAGTCATTTAGGGCTGAATATTCACTCTTAGTATGGATGGATTTCATGGTGGCAGTGTCTTTGAGAACCCGATACTTTCTGTAAGAGCAGCAAATCAGAAATCAATTTGTTCCCCGGATATTACCTTCTATTATATATTCAGTTCATCCATACTTTCCTTGTGGACAAGCAAACTTTTCGGACATACCTACACATCCCTTGCGTTTTTAGTTTTTAATTTTAGCAAAAAATAAAAAATCGGACTCACCCTAACATAGTGAAAATGCGGATACCGTGTGTGCGGATGGAACTACGACTAATGTCACGGTAGGTCATGATGTACTGATCAAAGGCGGATCCATCCTCGTGACACGCAGCGATGTGACAAATCTCGTCAATTAACTTCTTTCCGGTCAAATCCACGGCGAAGGCCACGACCCGATATTTTGGTTGCTCCATGATTACCTGCACCGAATTCTCTGTCGCAGGAGCCATTTATGTCTTAACAATTTCTTTCACCAAAAGTTTTGAGTTTTATTTTACGATATTCCACCCTGCGAGCAAATGACAGCAAAAATAAGCAATTGGTGAAGCCTGGAAGGTAATCTGATTGTTTTTGAAAGGTTCTCAGGTGTATACATGTATGTGAGTAATTAAAAAAAACACCGGACACAGGGATAAATACCTTTTACATGAATAAATGGACAATGATAAACTTTGATAAGGGAGCATCAAATTGAGTCAAAAGGTGCATAGCACACAAAAAAAATTTACCCATTTATTACTAGCGATTCATAAGGGAAAATGCCCACTTATGAAAACAGTACCGTGTCACTTATCGACCGTGATAAGAAGGAGATAATGCATGCAAAATGTCAGAAAGGAAGGTGAGTTTTATAGGCCATGATGTAGTTTACATAGCCAAATAGTAAATAAGCCACCCAATCAAATTAGCTTCCTGCAATGATATTTCTTTTGTCATTTATATGAATGGAGCTATTTTTTTTTGCTCCATACAATTCATTCAAGATCACTGGAAGGTTATTGGAATTGGAAATCAGTTCAAGTATTTTCTCTGGCTGGGTCAGAATGTTGTCCAAAAAGTTCCAGCAAAAAAAAAAGAAGGAAAAATAGTCACGCCAACGTTTTCCTCATTCCTGAGCTTCCCTCGAACCACCCATTTGCATGGAGCTTTAAATATAATTCTGTAAAACTAAACTATTTAAGTGAAAAAGAACCATTTATAAAAACGGTCGTCGAACTTTTCAGCTCATTTTCTATGCATTTTCTGTCAAAGAGTACTAACACCGTCCGACCTTATTTGGATCGTATAAATAAAAGCTTTCCTCTCCATCAGTGACATCACGTTCTCTATTGGGACACTTGAATATTCTCCATAATTATTGACAAGACAAACAGGTCCAGTCAAGTCAAATGTGTGAGGAGTCCCAGGAGTCAGGAGTATCACGTGAAAATGTCATGAAATGCAATGGGAAACTGGACAAGAGCACAAGCTGATTGAAAATACACCTTTCTTGGAGAAAATGAAATAAAGGTCACTTTCCTCTTAATGACACAAAGCAAATGTAGAGCAAACTACAAATTAAACTCTTAAAATTACTAATAATGACCGTTTCAAATCATGAGAAAAATGATCTACCAACAAACACACAATTCATCAAACTCTCTTAATTCAATGGTTAATCCATTCATAACTGACTGATTTTCGGGGGTAATGTAAATTCCAAGGGAAAACGCGCCTAAATCTTACCGTTACACGACTGCTAATTGTAATTTTCTCCCAAATTAAAGATAATAAACGATCGAGCATAAAGATAACCTTAAAAAAATGCAATTAGACGAACTTTGAAATCTACCTGGATATATAAGTATTATATTTTCACACGACCTTTGCCCCAAGCACCCAAGCCCCACAGTGGCAAAAAATGTAAAAAAAAAGCTGCCCCAAAAAAGGGGCGCAAAAAAGGGGCAAAATCCGCCCTTTAAACCAGCAAAAATACAAGATTGCCCCAACGTCCTATCAATAGCACAAGCGAAGGGAGAAAATGATGACGTAAGAGGAAAGAAAAGAGTACTTACAATGGAAGAAAACGATGTGAAAACCAAGATTTTCTCTCCAAAATAAAAAACTATAGGTTTTCCTAGATGACACTTTGACGCTATATGTCGGGATAAAATGGTAGCGTTTTTTTTTTTTCGTATAAAAAAAGGAACGTCCGTGTGGGTTCACAACTCAATGAAGAATGAACTGATTGAATACAAAGTTTTCTTTTGTTTCCATCCACTATTTTTCTTCGTATGGACGTCCTCTTATATACATATTTAGGCACGCCACCAACGAACAAGAACAAAGACATTTGATTTGCACCAACACCAAGAAGCAAAATACTGGCCATACATACCATGACACCATGCATAATTCGTTGTATTTTACGCACTGGCTTTTGTCTATAGGCAATATCCCTTACAAAAATATACAATTTCGAAAACAAATGTCACTTCAGCGAAAAACAGAGAGAGAATGAGAGAGAGAAACCAATTCAAACCAAGAGACCAACCAATTCGAAGAACCCCGACCAACTGAGGTCATGGAGGTCAAACCACGATGTATCTTCCGCCTCTCTGGGAATTACATTATCTTGCGGCTTCTGCGCACAAATCTGTCTCTTTCGTGGGATCTACGGATCTCTTGCTTTTTGCGGTGTTGACATCTTTTCAACCTATATGATTATTAATTGTTGCGGATTCCCCGAAATTATTAGTACCTATTAATCTCACATTTTTTTGGTTTGTAGTAGGTTGTAAGAATGGGATTCTTATGGGTCAATAAATATCGGCTCATCGGCTGACATGTTTTGATAGAACAGGTAAGAAGGGAACACAAATGAGGATATCAATTAGGACTGAATACGGGCTGTTTTTTACATTTTCAAGATGACCAATGCTCGATATGGGCAAGTAGACATGGCCAAGATGCGTGTTTTGGCCTCATCATACGCATAATGCAAAACAGACTAACAGACCTTCCCGAGGCGTCTTTCAATCTCAATGTACCTACAGGTACAACCTGCTACTTTAAATTCCATGTGGACAAAGTCAGGCAAATTGGAGAGATATTCTTGAAGACAACAGTAGCATGGGTGTTTGACCGGAAAGTTTTAATTACCATTGCCTGTAGATATGACGTCCCAGCTGGGGGCAATAACTCCATGTAATCAAATGATGTTGGCATCAAAATGTGTACGAAGGTAACACGTAGTAGGTATATAAAGGAATATTTATATACGTATTGTTTGTATTTATTAGTTAAGTTACTGAAATTCAACAAAGTTATCGTATCGTAAATGAAACGGAGCATAATATAGGATTAATTTTATGCTTATAGACATAGTAGTAGAAGCCCGGGATTTCCGTATTTTTCTTTGTTTCTTCCCTGTACTTACTTGCAGTCCAAAGGATATTACCTCGCATTGAGGTAAAAAAAATAATAATATTTTCAAGATGATGTTGAGGAAGTGGGACCAGATTCATTGGGTATCACAGGGATCACGACACTATCGGGTCGGGCTGAACTTTCTGGTGAGTGGACACCGATGCCTTTGCTGTGGTCAGAGCCCATATCAGGGCTTTCTGGTCGAATTAGAGGTCGCTTTGATTCATCTTTGCTGCTTCCTAGTCTTTCACTTAGTAATCTTAAAGCTTTTTGCCTGTAAGTAAAAACAAAGGAAACGGTAATTACAGTGAAACGAATACAAGAAACTATACAGCATTACAGGTGGTCAACGTGTAGATTTCCATTTCCTAAATGGAAATGCAATAAAGTATGACTTCTAGAAACTACATATTTTAGCACAAATAAGACAAATAGTACTAGTTTTACGGTTACCTTCGGCGTTCAGCATCAGTGGAGTCTGAGCCTGGGAGGGTAATAGATATGGATGAGGGACCTCCATTGTCAGCGAATCGTTTCACTGGTTTTCGACAAAGACCTATCTTTACCAAAAACTGGAAGATTGAGTTAGCCAAGATTGAAATTGGAGGTTGAAGAACATTCGGGAAGAAACTGAAAATATTTACACACATGTTCAAAACTTCATTCAAATCCTAGCATGAACTTGTAAAACCAATTCTTAAGCTTCCCCAAAATCGTTGTTCAATAATTCATGATATTCCATAACACAGTCCACCAATACGCCAAGAAATATTGGAAAGTACCTGGTAAAAGTAAAATTCTCCGCCATGTCTCCCTTAGTTCCATTGCTGTGACGCTGAAAGAAACGTAGGTAAATCCAAGATGTAAGAATGCCACTGGCAAACATAGTACAATAGGCACCTTCCAGGAGTCCAATAGCCCAAGTAATGATGGAAACAGTGAGAACCGTTAGAGGAATATTTCTGCGCACAAGAATAACAATACATAACGTAATTTGCGATCAAAGCGAAAGATTAGCCCACAACAGAAAAGTGTTTTAGTTCATTCTGTCAACAATATTACCTATTTGTCAGTTTACCCAAAGGTGTTCTCAGCAGCACATGATCAGGCATAACTTGGCGAACGGAAACAGACACGGCAGCAAGATATCCAGCCAGACCATGAATCTTCAGATCAAAGAGCATGGCTGGGTCAAACGTCACAGCATACAAGAAGAGGTAATACCCCACGCTCATGACTGCCACCCACAAGTTGACCAGACAAAAAAAATACAGCATTTCCTTCGCGCCCCACAGAGGTTCAATGAGCTTTCCTGTGAAATCAATAAGAAGAAATAAAACTGTGTACCTTTGTATTGACATTTATTGACTGGTATTGTAATGTACATTGCAATGGTAGGGACTAACGACTAAAAGAAACTAGTCTTACCGCACAGTCCAACTGTCAGGATGTCAACACAGACTTCCCAAAGATGTATTTCAAGAAACGGACTCGTGAAGAGCGTCCATATTCGGAACGATGGTGGAAGGATGTGCCCCGGAATGACGCTGAGTGCCTCCACAGCTGGTCCGTAGTAAGACAATAAATACGAACAAATGACCGTCGTACAAATCCCTTTCACCGTTAAGCTCAGGTTACCCACTAATGCATTCAGCTCATTCCGAAAATACGGCAAATTTCGACGCACGGATCTGAACGACATTTTACTGGTAGTCAAGTCACTGTCCTTGTTTGCTTAGTAACTATTGTATATTGCTTTCATATGTTGGCTTTTCAACACTCTCAATTGCGACAGCCAAAAGTCACGTAATCAACACTTTTTTTCTTCTTCGCCCTCATTAAGTAAAGTCGGGGTCATCGTATGTGAATCCCACTTGCAATGATACCAGCCGCGCCAACGAAGTAAAGAAGAATCCAGCGTCAATAATGCACTCCTGCAAATTGTCAACAAACAACGTATATTATCCATCATCAAAACATAGAAAATATTATGGTTTCCAAACTAAACAAACGATACAATAAAATCATACTTCATACCACCAATATAACCCCGGGAATGCACAAGGTCCGGTTGAAAACTTAGCTTCGTCAATCAATACCAAAGTCTTATGTAAGTTATAACGCAAAACGAACGTGACCAGCTCATTTGTAATAATGTCGTTCCTGCAAAATTAAGATTGAACAATTCAATGTTTCATTGTTTAATGGATGAACTTACTCATATGTATCAAATATAAACGGGGCCATGCATATGCCTACTAATACCGTTAATACCCGTACGTGGACAGAATGATTTTCTCACCAAAAATGATGATCTATAATTTGTTCCGAATGACTAATACGCACTGGTGACCCAAAAAGTGTTGTGCCTGAATAAAAAGAGAAAACAATATTTGGATCAATTGAAATTGTATAACATTGTCAGGCTGTCAGGATTGATAGCGAAAACTGATGATGTGAATGCCAGCATGAAGAATCCTACAATTTGATACAATTAAAACAATTACTCACTGAGGATGTGGAACTTTTTCCTCTAGAAAACGAATCGTCCTCCTATTGATGTCTTCGTATAGAGAAAATAATTACTAAAATGTTACAAATTATCTTTTCAATCTTGAAATATTTTACGGAGAGAAAGGTATAAAAAAAGGTGAGTAATTTAAGATTTGAAAAAAGGCGGCAAACCATCGGAAGCTCCGTTCGACGCATTGAAATCAGCTCTGTCAGTCTCTTTGTCGCTTTGAGCCGTAAAAAGCAATCGTTTTGGCGTTTATTCTTTCTCCATTAATTTTTAATGTCCTTTTATTCTGTGTTCTTGATTTTCCCGGCAGAGTTGGGGGATTCCCAGGTTGAAATATTTATTTCGTACATTTACTAAAGTAAATCCCAATTATCCAGTTATAAGACTGAATTTTTAGCCCAAAATTCATGAGCCACAATTAAAATACAATAATTAATTTTATCCTATCACCAGGTGGCCACCTCAAGGGACAATCTGTATAGAATGGTTTTTATTTATTCTCTGGGATTACTATCGTTTATGCTGCAAATCTAAATAGCTTCCCCGTTTGTAAATGCTTTTTTTTTATTTTGGTGAAACAAACTGGGAAATATATTTACTCTTTGTGCGTTAAAATCTGTCTGTAAATTCATTGTACGCAACCAGATGTGTTGCTCGATTTTCAAAAATGGTGATCGCAACGTAACAAGCAATTTTTCTACCCAGAGGCTGTACCAAAGCAATTTAAAGGGGATTAATCTCTTCTGAACTAGTTAGATTTGATGCCATTAATAAATCCCAATTGATTCAATTCTGGTTATTGTCAAATTAATGTAAACTGAAATGCTTTGATCCCATTAATTGATCGAAAACTCATCAAAATTGAAATACTATGATCCCTGTATTTAATCAAGAATCCAACAAAACTGAAATACGTTGATCCCATTAATAAAACCCAATTGATTCAATCCCAGTTGTTGTAAAATTAATCTAATCTGGAAATGCTTTTTGATCCCATTAATTAATCGAAAATTCATCAACTCCCGGCTAATTTAAGATTAATTTGATCCGAACCCGAACTAATGCAATTCCATATTTAAATTAAAAATCAACATCTATGCATGTTAATCGTTAGTGAATGATTAAATTTCATTCCCAATTCTAATAGGATAGACATTAGAATTATTTAATTTAAATAATTTTAAATCATTTAATCCCCCATCTCTGCTTCATGTGTGCATACAAATTTCTGTGTTTATAAAGTTGCAGTGACCTTTTTTTTTTGTCGTCAAGCCTCCAGATGAACTCCCAGCAAAGGTCCCTTTTTAACTCTGTCAAGGGCTAGACAGTGATAGTTAATAGTTGTTAAGTAATGCCACTATAACACAATATGAACACATGATGGTATGAATGAGTTTAATGAACATATGAAATAAATAGTACACTTTATGATTTTAGTAAAAATTTTGATATGACACTTTATTGTAATAGGCTCGTATTAAACATCTACATAAAGTCCTGGCTCATCCTAATTAATCGTCCTTGCTATAAATATTTTGCTCTCCCGATGGATTTTTTTTCTTTCATAACATGTATTAGTACGAACACGTGATTTTTTTTCTGCGTTTGATTATTTTTTTGAGTAACGTTAATAAGTTACACAATTACAAGCTAATCTCAGGATGGTGAAAAGTGATGGCAGCTGGTTGCTTTTTTTTTTCTTTCTCCATTATTATCCTTAAATACGAAGCTACAATAATATTTTTTATTACGCACACATTTTTATGCCTTCTCGTTTTTGTGTTCTTTTCACCACGCACGACACGCACATGCACCCATAAATACATATGTACATTGGGATTAGCGAATATTAATAATTTTTTTTAAATATTATTTTTTATACGAAAAAAAACGATTTCCACGTAATAGATTTGTTCAATGAGAAAAGATGGATGTATTAAACACCCACATTGATATATTTGTCAAAGACCTTTAAAAGAAGACATTAACAAAAGAGAAAGGAAAAATAATGGCACAAATCATGAGGATTATGTATGTATGTCTAATATAGTTTCATTTAAATCACTGTACAACATTTAAAAGCTAAATGGTTGTTTGTAATCTGTACATTCATACTATTCACATGTTTTTTTGTTTTGGGTGACCTCCGACACGATCCACCCTTTCTATCCTACGAATAATTTATTTACAAATGCAGTGTAAATACCTCTGATAGCAGGTAAAAAGAAAATTCGTTTCATTCATACCTGCCTTGTTTTTTTCATTTATTATTTTATATTTTATTTATTAGATAGAAATGGGAGGATTATTGTCCATTCAAGTTCTAAATATTTATACGTTTCATATAATTTAGTCATTCTTTTATGAATGAAAATGCTGCGATTTTTTTTTTGACTAAATAATGTCACCTTTTGCTCGGGTGAAGGAAAAAAATTACACGTCCAGCGACGATGCGATGTCTACGTTTTTTGTTTTTTTTTTCAATAATAAATAGGACTTGAATGCTACAAATGGTAACAAAAATTCTTTCGAAAAAGTAAACTAGGCTACTACTATCATTAAAAAATGACGCTTAAAAAAGTTGAACAAAGTTGGTACTTACACGTACAAAAGATATGGAATAAGTAACAGATAAAAGGGCTACATTAAATAATGTCAATTAACAAGAGCCTCTTGTCAGTATAAAAATTTTACCACAAACACAATACTGACCCCTACAATAGATGCAGAGACGAAACGCCATTTTAAAAGTAACAAAAAGCTAAATGTATAAATCAGACCATAGTTTGTTAATCACATTCAGTAAGCAACAATGTCAAAAAACTTAAAAAAAAATATTATACAATAAATACACATTGTCTAATTCAGAAAATGATGTACGACATGGTGTGGTGTTTTAAATGCAAAAAGTGGTAAAAAAGACCATAAAATCTAATCAATAAGAAAGACTGGCGGACATTGAAGTCGCTGAGAATCACCTTTCTTATCAATATTTCGTTGTACCCACAAGACTTTTACGGATTATAGCTTAATTCTTGGAAAACCTCTCATACCAAGATTAAAGAAAAATCTATAATTAATCCCTTTCTATTCTCATACTTTCCTTTGGGGAAAAAACTGGGCATACTTCCACACATGATGAGGTGTACCACTTCTAGCAGCTGGGGGAAGGGGCTGTCAGAATTTTATTCTGCCAATATTAATGGATAGGATCAGTAGATTTATTAGACATTTTTGCAGCACAAAAAAATTGGGGATTCTACTTTAGGCTTGGAGTTTCCTTTAAAACTACTAACAAACTCACTCCACTTGTGCAGTCAGTCTTCAGTTTTTCCCCCCCCCAAAAATGGATTACGAGCCAAAAATTATTATACGCCGGTCAAAAAAAGGATTTAAGCAGAAGAAATCCTAAGTTTTACGGCGCTTTCCCGAGTGAAATTGACTTAGAAGTAGTTGCAGTTAGTAAGTCTCAATTGGCCCGTTGATTACTCTAAAAAAAGGGAATTTATACGACTATCAACGAGTCCAAGGGGAAACGGGGAATATAGTCAAATTAAGAGTAGGTTTTTTGAAAGCCTTTCACACCAAACTTCCGTCAAATTAGCTACTAATCGGTCGAATTACAGCTACGATGACGAGCATCCATACACGATTGCTAATGGAGGTCATGGTCAATAGTGGTGAAAGTTGCTGCTTTCCCGTAGAAAAAAATCCTTTGTTGTCTTCAATTATTCAAAGGGCTTGATACTTATACCGAATAAGTGTATTGGCTAATTACTGGTGGGGCTGGGGTTACGTGTACTGGTCGTAGGCCAAATACTCAAGGGCTGCTCGATAACAAAATTCGTACTGATCCTGCAAAAAATACGAAGGAATCCGATTATTCTCGAACACACGTGGTAGAGTTAAAAGTAATTTTAAATAAATTGTAATTTTTTTGGTTTGGCCGGGACAAGTAATTTTTTTTTACCTCCGCTTGAACCATTGCCGGGCGTTGTGTCCGTAAGATCCGGACAGTTTGGAAGAGATCCACGACTTCTTCGCTTTGAATCCGTGCCAGGACTATACTCAGAGCTATGAAGACACCCGTTCTACCCACTCCAGCACTACAATGGACCGTAATGGGACCTTCTTGCCCAAACTGCTCCTTTGTTTTGTGAACTTGACCGATGAAGTCAATGAAGCCTTCGGCGGACTTCATAACGCCTTGCTCGGGCCACTCCGCAAATTGGAACTGCCGAACTGTCCGAGATTGACCGTCCCTCGCGTCAGTTACCTTTTTAAGAAAAATATCGGGGAAAATACATAAATTCTTTCCCCAAAATTATTGTGATATATCGAAACGAATGATATCCGAAAAAATATGAATTAAAATTCGAATTAAAATAAGGGTTTTTCCTAATTATGAATACAAATTTAAATTTCGGATATCTAACAAGAAATAACATCCGAAAAAATATGAATTAAAATTCGTAATAAATACGTGTTTTTCCTAGTCGTAATTATGAATATAAATTTAAATTTCGGATATCTAAAATATAAATTCTAATTCCAATACAATTTTATTCAAATATTCACACATATGAGAATACGCATTCAAATGCTTTTCGAATATTTATAGAAAGTTTGTAATGCAATCTGACATAATTTGTAGCTTAAAATAAACGCAAAATCAATACACAAAATTATAAATTGATACTGCAACTCTAATTTGGCAAAAATCGATGTTTTTACGGATGAAATAGTTATATGTATTACTGCCTATTTAACAAATCATCGCTACAATACTTGCATTTTGCAAAAAAAAAAAACTTGTCCGAAGGCGGGAATTCGCAACATATAATGAAGGAATTTTCGAATACCAATAAAATATCGGAATCCAAATGTCAACTTTTGAATACGAATTTGAACGAATGTATTTTTGTAATTATAAATTCCAATTAAAATATTTTTCTGATCAAAATATGGATACTAATTACGATAAAATACCGAAAAAATATGGATACTAATTCAGAATAAAATACCGAAAAAATATGGATACTAATTCCGAATAAAATACCGAAAAAATATGGATACTAATTCCGAATAAAATACCGAAAAAATATGGATACTAATTCCGATTGAAATACCGAAAAAACATGGATACTAATTCCGACTGAAATACCGCAAAAATATGAATATAATTCCGATTTGAATTCGAATACCGATTCGGATGTTAATACCTTGAATATATGGCTCAATATGTGTAACAAGCTCTAGAATCTTACCTTAAACTCCCTGAGGGTATACTGCGATAAATTGTACTCTGCTATCGGATCCACGACGAAGCATTGGTAGCGCTGGGAGCGATCATTAGGCCAATAATGGTAACATTTTTCCTAATTAAACAATACAACAATGAGTATGGAACAACACAAACAATGTATGGAACAATACAAACAATTGTTCCGGGCAAAAAGACGTTTCCAGTTAACATTTTCAGTAAATCCATCGTTTTAATTTGTCGTGTAACAATGCAATTATGGCAAATATTACTTTCAATTGTGAGTCAAAGTACTTAAAGACCGTACGTATTTATGTGGATACAATAATGGAATACTTACTTTGCCCAATTCCCGGAGTTTTGTGAGCATGACGATAATAGTTGAATTGTGTTCCCACAGCATCCTCCAGAAATCATCTACCGTTTCCGCCAACGGCCCCTGCGTGGCGATGTAACTGCACCTAAATTGGGCATGACTTTACGAAAATGAAAGTGCCTATTTCTTGGCCGGAGGGAAAGTGTCTGTAACATTATTGCATACCTCTCTTTGTAACCGTCCACAAAGGACGCATTGATGTAGTCCGAGCCTTCCACGCCCCGAATGGGCTGCAAACAAACTCGAGTGGATTCAAATGGAAGGATATTGACAAGGCGATTCTTCTTCTGATTGATGGGGGAGTTGGCGCTTAAAAATCTATTTGGATCTATCTTCATGTTGGAAAGTTTCTGTGGAATTTAGAAACGACGACAAGAATATAATTTCTCCTTCTCATCAATCCCAAGACACGCAACGGAAATGATCTATCAAGAATGAATAGACCGAATATATGTATGTATGTGTGAATACACGTATTACACTTACTTTAAATTCTAGATCAAGTCCGGTGTAAGTTTCACCCGGATGAAGGACAGTCAACATTTCCAAGTGCGATTGAAGTTTGTCTGCTGGAACCTCGGTGACCCCGCAGATGACGGCTTCCAAAATGGCATCATGAATAAATATGTATTGATCTTCCGTTTGCACCTACATTATTAACAATTAATTCATGAATGTACAATGAATAATCGAAAGATTAACAAATTTTGTCCACATAAAGATATGAAAGATTTCCGTAGAAAAATTCTTTTCACTTTCTTAGCCTTTTACTACACTGGAATTTACTTTCACTAAAACTTTCTCCCTTGTTATTTGGCTTTGATTAATAATTTCGCCCTTACAATTTGGCTTTCGTTAATACTTTCTCCCTTACAATTTGGCTTTCACTACTTTCTCCCTTTCAATTTTGCTTTCACTAAAACTTTCTCCTTTGAAATTTCCCCCTAAAACTTTCTCCCTCGAAATTTAGCTTTCATTAATACTTTCTCCCTCGCAATTTGGCTTTCATTAATACTTTCTCCCATGCAACTTGGCTTGCATTAATACTTTCTCCCTTGCAATTTGGCTTGCATTTATACTTTCTCCCTTGCAATTTGGCTTTCACTACTTTCTCCCTTTCAATTTTGCTTTCACCAAAAACTTTCTCCTTTTCAATTTTGCTTTCACCGAAAACTTCCTCCCTTTCAATTTTGTTTTCCCTAAAACTTTCTCCCATAAAAATTTGTTTTACCTAAAACTATCCTCAGCGAAATTTTGCTTTCACTAATACTTTGCAGATTTTTTCGTCTGCAAATTTGATGTTTATAATTTTACCATGTAATTCCGCTGAGCTCGAAGACAGGTCACGTGGCCGTAGATATCGACGCAATTGTCGTACTGCATTCGTTCCAGCATGGAATCAATCACAACAAAGCACCCAGTCCTCCCCACCCCCGCACTGCAGTGAACAATCATGGGGCCACAGTCCGGCGGGTTCAGTGTTTTTACTCGCCTCAAAAACATGAGGAAGGGCGCGGGGTGATCGGGAACTCCGTGATCTGGCCATGCAGTGAACTGGAGCTGCTTAATCTCACGTGTTTGTTGCATTCCAGGCTGTGGAGAAGACAACATTTAATTAAAACTAAATTAAAACATTAAATTTAAATTAATTAACGCCTTTTCGCATTCGTGAAAAATTAGAGTCGCAAATAACTATACGGAAAAAAAGAATTCGTATTATACGTGTACATTAATAGGTTTACTTACAGCCGTTCGTCTGACCAAAAAGCTTCGTATACAGTAAGTAGCCAGGTCTTGGACTTCTCGGAGCGTGACGGTGATGTCGCCGTATGTTTCCGATCCTCTTGCCGGCCAATATTGGTCGCATTTGACCCTCGTCCGCTCTTCCAACCTGGTCATCATCACGATCGTGGCCGTGTTCACCTCCCAACACATTCTCCAGAAGTCACTAAATGTCTCCGGAAGCGGTCCCTAAACGTGTTCAAATGCAATATTACAATAAAGATCATCCCCGAATTGCATCCGCGAATTTCATCCGCGAATTTCATATCCAAATTTCATACCCGAATTTCATATCCAAATTTCATACCAGAATTTCATATCCGAATTTTCCCTTATACCTAAATAAAAGGCAAAGTACAACCAACGAAATGCATACCTGAGTGGCAATATAGGCATTTTGACGTCGATAGCCATCACAATAGTTGGCATTGATATAGTCCGATCCACTGATGCCATCCACGGGCTGGAGGACGACCCGGGAATGATCATAGGCCACGACGTTAGCATACCGATTTTTGGGCTTGTTGACCTCCATATTTGAACTCTCCCAAGTGAACTGCTGACCCGGATCAATGCTCTCATATTCCTGGGAGAACAGATGGTTGTCATTGGATTTGAGTCGATCGATGTGGGCGGCCAGGTCCGCGATGGCAATCGGGGGATGTTGCATCATGGCCGGGCTCTTGAAATTGAGTCTCCGCATCTCCACGGGATCCGAAGGGCCGTCCGTGCAAGTGAGTCCTTCGGAGCCAAGAGTATGGATCCCAAGATTGGAAGTGATATATCCCGTTGGCAAGTCAGGCCGTTCCGTGGCCATCAAAGGCTTCATCACACCCGACTGATCCAGATTCTTGTGATTTACTCGACGCCTATGGAAGATCAAAAACAAAAATTAAAAATCAAAATTACAACATTTCCACATTCCATTAACATTTTAATGACAATTTTAAGTGTTCTTTTCCGTGTTTTGAGCGTCCTTTCCAAGAAAGGTGCAAAAAGGCGTACGTAATGCAGCCAGGGCGAAATTATTTCCAAGAGCCACATTCTCCACGTGTGTAGTACCACTGTCGCTTTATTTGTATAAATAATTCTCCTTCAGGATTTTTTATGGGGTCACCCAATATATGGAAAAATACCCTGTACTTTTATTCACCCAAACATTTCAACAGTTTTTAGAAGGGGAAAAAGCCTATTGGATGAAGGCGAGGCGGTGTAGTGTGCTACCAGATTCAATCAAGGGATGCATTTGGAGGAGAGAAAAAAAATGGCCAGGCGTTTATATACCGTTTAAAGGGAATAAAACCATTTGGGTGTAAACAAAGGGTTGGGGCTACGTGTGGCTGCTGGTGGTCGGTGGTGTGTTTATAACAAGCTCCAAGGCGATCGATGACCGACGAAAAGGAGCCAAACAGTCATAATTGACAATTGCGTGAACACTCACCCCTTTTTTTTCTCTCTCCCTCTTTTTCTCTCTTTCTCTCTCTCTCGGTTTTTCCCTATTCTTGTGCCTCCATAAAAGTTCGTGTGCATGGAAATGAAATTCATGTCCCGTGCATACAAAACAGCCTCTTCCAGCAGTGCTGGAAAAAAAAAAACGGTAATTTTTTTTCGTGTGTTGCATATCGATTTTCAATTTCCTCTTAGGGCTCGTATTAAATTTTTCTCCAGAAAAAAGTCATTTTGATATGCACACACATTGCATTAGCCCAGAGGACCTTCATGATATGGAGAAAAACGGGAGAGAGAGAGAAAGGAGAAAGCCCGGTAATTGCCCGCCGTTCTTACTCTTCACTAACTTTTATTTTATGAGCTTTAGTGCCGGACCAACTAATTGCGTCCTATTTTTTAACTACCTCTTGGAATAGAGCTATCATATTATCTGGTAAAGAAAAAAAAAGGAGGAAAGACGCTTTCATGGATAGGAGCATTGACTTTTTGGGCTCTTTTTACCGTTTAAATAAGAAGCACATGAGCATGCAACAAGCGGCAAGGATGACGGCCACGACGGGGGCCACGACCCAGAGCATCCCGTGATCCTGCATCGGCGGGGTCATGATGACCCCCGGAGGATTCGGTCGGGGATCTGAAGGAGGTCGACTGGGTGGTTCACAGGATTGGGCCTCCGGCATGTTCATGGAAATTGGATCCGAGAATGGACTGGACGTATACAGATGCTGAAAGAAAAACAAGAATATTATTCGCATTAAAAGAGAATTGATTTTTAACCCCAAAAAAACGGAATCACATCGATATTCAAGCAAAGATAATTCCCAAAAATTTCCAAAGATTCACCAAGATTCCCAAAAATAATTCCCAAAGATTCCCAAAAATAATTCCCAAAGATTCCCAAAAATAATTCCCAAAGATTCCCAAAAATAATTCCCAAAGATTTCCAAAGATTCTCAAAAATAATTCTTAAAGATTTCCAAAGATTCCCGAAGATTCCCGAAGATTCCCAAAAATAAATTCCCAAAGATTTCCCAAGGTTCTCAAAAATAATTCCCAAAGATTCCCAAAGATTCCCAAAGATAATTGAAAAAGCCAAAAGATGTGTGTATAATTCCTACCAAAAAGGAGATGAAG